>CM071962.1:2987500-3117500 GCA_036784905.1 Acrossocheilus fasciatus | reverse complement strand
AATGCATGAACATTGTTATATATATATATATATATACACACACACACACACACACACACACACACACACACACACACACACACAGTGCCCTCCACTAATATTGGCACCCTTGGTAAATATGAGCAAAGGCGGCTGTGAAAATAAATCTGCATTGTTTATCCTTTTGATCGTTCACTCAAAAAAAAAAAAAAAAAAAAAAAAAAAAAAAAAATCACAAAATTCTAACCTATCATTGAAATAAAACAATTGAAAGTGGGGAGAAAATCTCACAATGAAATACATATTTTTCTACAATGAATGTTGGCCACAATTATTGGCACCCCTAGAAATGTGTGTGTGTGTGTGTATATATATATATATATATATATATATATATATATATATATATATATATATATATATATATATATATATATATATATATATATATATATATATATATATATATGTATATACACACACACACACACACACACACACACACAGTCATGGCCAAAAATATCGGCACCCTTAGTAAATATGTTCAAAGAAGGCTGTGAAAATTAATCTGCATTGTTAATCCTTTTGATCTTTTATTTTAAAATATTTTTAAATTGACAAAAATCTAACCTTTCATTGGATAATAAGAATTTAAAATGGGGGGAAATATCATTATGAAATAAATGTTTTTTCTCAAATACACGTTGGACACAATTATTAGCACCCCCAGAAATTCTTATGAGTAAAATATCTCTGTGGAAGTCTATTCCCATTCATATTTACATTTTTTAGCACACCGGGTGACTAGGAGCATGAAATTATCCAGCCATGACTTCCTGTTCCACATTATTATAAACATGAGGAACACAAAGGCCAAATTCCCTTAATCATCCATCACAAGGAATAAAACCTAAGAATACAGTTCTGATGTGCAGAACAAGATTGTTGAGCATCACAAAATAGAAAGTGGCTGTAAGAAAAGAGTTAAAGCATTGAAAATCCCCATTTCCACCATCAGGGCAATAACTAAGAGGTTCCAATCAACTAAAGATGTTAAATATCTGCCTGGAAGAGGACGTGTGTCTATATCGTCCTAATGCACGGTGAGGAGGAGAGTTTGAGCAGCCAAAGACTCTCCAAGGACCACAGCTGCATGGAGAATAGTTGAGTCTCAGGGTCAGAAACCTAATATATATATATATAAAACAGCACCTACATCAGCACATTGTCAGTCCTCTGTTGTGTGTGTCATGTGTTCCCGCCTCTTGTTTCCATATTTGGTCATGTTCCTGTCCTTGTTTAGTGTGATTATTAGTTAAGTCTTGTCCAGCTGTGTTTCGTCCAATTATCAGTTATTGTCATGTGTATTTAGTTCCTGCCTGTTTAATTGGTTTTCGTCTGGTCTACTCGTTATTCCCCGGTGTTCCTGTCTGTCTCAGCCTTGCCTTGTCTTGCCCTGCCTTGATGTCATCATTAAAGACTATTATTTTGAAGTTTATCCTCGTGTCCGTGTTCCTCCCTGCTGTGTGCACCGTGACACACATGTTGTTTGGGAGGGTTTCAAGGAAAATTGTCCTTGCTCATCCAGAAACAAACTCCAGTATATTCAGTTATCAGACATGACTGGAACTTCAAATAGGACTGGCTTCTATGGTCAGATGAAACTAAAAAATGAGCTTTTTGGCAGCAAACCCACCAGATCAGTTTAGTACAAACAGGGATTTAAAAAAGTACCCCATGTCCACGGTTATAGATACTGCTGGGTCTTTAATGTTGTGGGCCTATATTTCTGCTGGAGGTCCTGGACATCTTGTTTAGACGCATGGCATCATGGATTCTATCAAATACCAACAGATAAAAAATCAACAAGTGACTGACTCTGTTAGAAATCTTATAATGGGCCATGTTTGGATCTTCCAACCGTACAATAATCCAAACACAAACCTCAAAAACAACGTCACTGAGCACAAAATGAATCTTTTACCATGGCTGTCCCTGTCCTCTGACCTGAACCCTGTAGAAAATGAGTGAACTGAAGAGAAGAAGCACTAACATGGAGCTGTGAATCTAAAGGGTCTGGAGTGATTCTGGATGAAGAAAATGGTCTCTGATCTCTTGTCAGGTGTTCTCCAAACACTTCAGGCATTATAGGAGAAAACTCAGAGCTGTTATCTCGGGAAAAGGATGTTCCAATAATTGTGGCCAACATGAACTAGAGAAAGCATTTATTTCACAATGAGATTTCTCCCCACTTTCAATTGTTTTACTTCAATGATAGTTTGGAATTTTGTGAATTTTTTGAATGAAAGATAAAAAGGATAAACAATGCAGATTTATTTTTACAGCCACCTTTGCTCATATTTACCAAGGGTGCCAATATTAGTGGAGGGCACTGCATTTATATATATAACAATGTTCATGCATTCATATAATATGTAAATAAATAAATTAAAGGAACTCTTTTTAATCGGAGTATAGCATCAAGTCAATTAAACTCCTGGGATGTTGATGTGGTCAGTTAAGTAGGGGCTGTTAATCAGTTTCAGCTTCTTTTGTGTTAATGAAATTAACAACAGGTGCACTAGATGGGCAACAATGAGATAACCCCCAAAACAGGAATGGTTTTACAGGTGGAGACCATGACATTTTTTTTCCCTACTCATCTTTTCTGACTGTTTTTCACTAGTTTTTCATTTAGCTAGGGTTAGTGTCACTACTGGTAGCATGAGGCGATACTTGGACCCTACAGAGTTTTCACAGGAAATCCAACTCCTGTGCAACCTCTGTTTAAGATCATGCTGTGGCATGACCTTAAACAGTCCTTTCATGCACGAAAACCCTCCAATGTGGCTGAATTAAAACAATTCTGCAAAGAAGAGTGGGCCAAAAATCCTCCACAGTTGCTGTAAAGGGTGGCACAACCAGTTATTTGATTTAGGGGGTAATTACTTTTTCACGTAGGGCCAGGTAGGTTTGGATAGCTTTTTTCCCTAAATAAATGAAATCATTATTTCAAAATTGCATTTTGTCTTTACTCGGTTTATCTTTGTGCAATATTAAAATGTGTTTGATGATCTGAATCTTTTAAGTGTGACAAATATGCAAAAAATAAATAAATAAATAAAAAACAGGAAGGGGGTAAAAACTTTTTCAAGGCACTGTTTATATATTAGGGCTGTCAGTCGATTAAAATTTTTTAATCTAATTAATTACGTGTCGATTAATTAATCGCTAAATAAATTTGACTGTGAAAATACCCATAAAAGATTATTTAAAGCTAATTTGTGTTAAATGAGAAAGTATTAAGTAGACATTACAAATTGTAACTTTATAAAGAAAAATTTTATTTGATTCAACATAAAATATATTACACATAAACTATGGAATATAGAAGAAGAAACAACTCAGTATTTTTTGTTCATACAATGAAAGTTATTAACCAACATTTTTAAAAGCTTTGTTACCAACAGACTTCAAAATACCTTCTTTTATGTTCCACAAAAGAAGTGTTTGAAACAACATTAGTGAGTAAATGATGACAGAAGTTACATTTTTTTGGGTGAACTAGGCCTATCCCTTTAATGTTTTTATTATTTTATAATAAAATAGGGACATAGGCAGTGACCTCATAAACCACCTTCAAATTGTAATACCTCTGTCATACTCATGTCACACACACACACACACACACACACACACACACACACACACACACACACACACACACACACATATATATATATTCAGTCATGGCCAAAAATATCGGCACCCTTAGTAAATATGATCAAAGAAGGCTGTGAAAATGAATCTGCATTGTCAATCCTTTTGATCTTTTATTTTTAATTCACAAAAATCTAACCTTTCATTGGAGAATAAGAATTTAAAATGGGGGGAAATATCATTATGAAATAAATGTTTTTCTCTAGTACACATTGGCCACAATTAACGGCACCCTTTTATTCAATACTTTTTGAAACCTCCATTTGCCAGTTTAACAGCTCTAAATGTTCTCCTATAATGCCTGATGAGGTTAGAGACACCTGACAAGAGATCAGAGACCATTCCTTCATCCAGAATCACTCCAGACCCTTTAGATTCACAGCTCCATGTTGCTGCTTCTTCTCTTCAGTTCACTCATGTTCTACAGGGTTCAGGTCAGAGGACTGGAATGGCCAGCAGAAGCTTGGGTTTGTGCTTTTATCCCTGTGTTCACTAAACCCATCTTGAGTGTTTGCTGCTAAAAAGCTCATTTTTTAGTTTGATCTGACCATAGAAGCCAGTCCTATTTGAAGTTCCAGTCGTGTCTGATAACTGAATATGCTGGAGATTGTTTTTGGATGAGCGAGGAGAATTCTTCTTGAAACCCTCCCAAACAACATGTGGTGATGTAGGGGATGTTTGACACTTTTTTTTTTTTTTTTTAAGGTTTTCTGACCCCGAGACTCAACTATTTTCTGCAATTCTCCAGCTGTGGTCCTCGGAGAGTCTTTAGCCGCTCAAACTCTCCTTCTCACCGTGCATCAGGACGATATAGACACACGTCCTCTTCCAGACAGTTTCCTAACATTTTATGTTGATCGGAAATTAATTATTGCCCTGATGGTGGAAATGGGGATTTTCACTGCTCTAGCTATTTTCTTAAAGCCACTTCACTAATTTGTGAAGCTCAATTATCTTTTGCTGCACATCAGAAATATATTATTTGTTTTTTTCTCATTGTGATGATGATTAAGGGAATTTGGGCTTTGTTTTCCCTCTTATTTATATTTCTGTGAAACAGGAAGCCATGGCTGGATAATTTCATGTTCATAATCACCCTGGAGTGCTCAAAATTGTGAATGTGAATGGGAATATACTTCAGAGATACTTTACTCATAAGAATTTCTGGGGGTGCTAATAATTGTGTCCAACGTGTATTTGAGAAAAAATATTCATTTCATAATGATATTTCCCCCACATTTTAAATTCTTATTATCCAATGAAAGGTTAGATTTTTGTCAATTTAAAAATATTTTAAAATAAAAGATCAAAAGGATTAACAATGCAGATTAATTTTCACAGCCTTCTTTGATCATATTTACTAAGGGTGCCGATATTTTTGCCCATGACTGTGTGTGTGTATATATACACATACACACACACACACACACACACACAAGTTGCAAAATATGAAAAAATAATATAATAATTACATAAATATAATTATATTTTATATTCAATTTATTCTTAAGACTTTATAAATCAACTGTGATCATAGAAATATATATTTAAAAATAGTAACTAAATTTGAAAATAATCAAACAGACTTTAAAATGTCACTGGATGCATATGCATTTAAAAAAATATATATAAGGTTAATAGCACCATTTTATATATATGCAATCATAATAATGATATGTACATTTCTGATGGGAAATGGCAATATCTACCTGTCTGCACTGCATCAGAGTAACCAACAGATGGCGCCATGTCTCTGTTGTGAGGTTATGGTGATGTGCTGGCTAATAAACATGAGCCAGCTCAGCAATTTTCTTATGATTCAGCGCCATTTTGCAGAAAAGCAGAAATATTGCACAGCCCTTCCTAACAAAAGTGTATATATTGTAGCCTGATATTTTAAAAAAAACAGGAGGAAAAAGTCCCTGAAATTGCTCCACACCGCCTGTTAATCTCATTTTGTGGTGCAAAAGCAAGAATTGTGACTCAGTATAGGCCTATGGGTCATTCCACAAAATCAGTGCAAAACAAAATAGATTTAATTTTTTAAAATATCCATGAAATTAAAACACCTTAAAATGACAAGTAATTGTATTGTGCCATCTCAGGCTATGTAATTTATTATTTTATGTAAATTTTTCTACCTCATGTTTTAGTATTTTTGTCAACCCTGTTACTGACACAAGCCTTACTAGATACTAGTTTAATTAGAACTCATACGCCATTGAACGATAGGCTACAGGCATCAGCTCAACAGCATACCGAGGGTGACCTTTAAAATGTTAGAAATTTTACACAGACAATCTATAAAGGGTCAAACCTTATCAATGTCCACGTCAAAACCTGTTCCTCTAAAATGTAACAGGTTTGACGATTTCTAGCTGTATAGTCAAGTTCACAAAAGCACATATTGTACACTTTGAAAGGACTTTACTTGCAGATATTAATTATATTAAATGTAAGAAATAATTGTTTAAATTTATATTTTAAAAATGGTAACAGTATTGGCACTGCATGATGTCCCCCCCTCAGTCAAGCCTCATAAATCATCAAAAATAGAGCATTATAGACGTGAGAGAGAAACATGCTTGTGTGTTAAGTGTAGAAATCCTGGGTGAGAGATGATGTAACCTCCTAGAAATTATGTCACTTGAATGTACATTATGGCTGTAACAGGGCTGACACGAAATCAGGGGACACCAATAAAATGATTTAGATTTTATTGAAAAAAATGCATACTTATGCCAACAACAATGAGACTACATTTAGAACAATATGCAAATGTGATTTTATATCATTATACCTTCATTTTGCAAATTAAAAGTCCTGCTGAAAAAGAAAAATCATAGTGAGGGACAGGCCAAAAACCTTACGCTACATCAGGACAAATGCCATTTAAAATAATATTTAATTGACTTATGTAATATTGATGAAAGCGTGCATAGTATTAATCTATGTCTGATTATTTCTTAGGGATGCAAAAGGCACCAATTTCATGGAATGACCCATATAGCTAAGTGTTATTTAACGCTGAATTATTTTAGCACGATAACAGTATGGCAAAGCTTTATGTTTTCACAGATAGGAGATGTCCAGTTCATGTGTTTCAGTCCGAAGGGGACTTTGGTTGAAGTCCAGTGAACGTCCACTTGATGCGATCCAGTATAAACACATACAGGTATGACCGAGACACCTAAAGTTACTCTCTACATGTGAAAAAAACTGCTAAAATGTGTTTACTGTGTGTAAAACATCAACACAAACTATAAACAACTGAAGGATACCCGTTAAACACATTTCATAGAATCTTGTGTGTCAGGAAATAATATGATTAGATGAGCTTCTTCACAAAGTGTGTGCAAAAAAAGTCACTGATATCTTAATTCAGTCAGTATTTCTCAAGCTACGTGTTCTTTTACTGTATTTGATATCGCATTTCTTATTCAAAGAGTCATTTCTTTCTCAGCCAATGTGGAAGAAGACATAAGACGTCTTTATTAACAGTCAGGTTTATTGCATATGACAGATGCAATTTATAAATATTCTCTCTCAGATATATGGAATAAACATCGATGCACTACATGAAGATGAACAGATATTGCTGAATTATATTCTCATAATAACATCTGCTAGAAAGTTTAAACAATAACCTTCCAAAATGTCAAAAACCCCATAAAATAGCAAACTGAACGCAGTTTCTAGCATATTTTCTGTTGAAACGGGAAGGTAGGCTCAGGTTCATTTTTTTAATAGCAATAGAAAATAATAATATTTATTAATAATAATAATAATAATAATAATAATAATAATTAAAAATAATAATAGTTATTAATTAAATAAAATTAAATAATTGACATTATGATTTATCATTTTTTTAAACATTTATTTTATGATTAGAATCGATTAATAATATGATTGATAAAATGTTATTATTTTATATTATTTAATGTTATCATTATTAATTATAGCAAAAATCCACATCCTTCCAGTAACACGTTACTTTTTAAATACTATATGTATTTGATCATCTTAACTAATCTTTTAAAAATTTAGTTGCCTATTTTTCTAATATTTTATATATTTTTTATGAATAAAGTTGATGATAAATAAAATTAAACATTAATAGAATTAAAAAAATTAATTTAATCTAAAAATAAAAACAGTGTAAAATTATATCCATCTATGTATGTATCTATCTATCTATCTATCTATCTATCTATCTATCTATCTATATATATATATATATATATATATATATATATATATATATATATATATATATATAAATAACTAATAATAAAAGTATCGTTTAACTAATCATATAATAAAAACAGACAATGATATAGATCATAACATCAATGATACAATTTGAATAAATAAATAAATTTTCTTTATTGGCATCTATTGTTCCGTAGTTCATTCAACAAAGGGTTGTTCACAGTGGAAAAGGGCTCTTAAATTTAAAATGCGGTAATAGTACTTGTGTGTTGTGGACTGAATGTACCTGTCAGAGGTGATGCTTGGGAAGCGGCGCCTCCTGCTGGTTGACCGCTGCTGTGTCGCTGCCCTCCAGGGAAGGCAGTAGGTTGTATAGTTATCTCCTGATGGGGCAAAATCACTACCCTGAAACCACACAACCTACTACCTCACCCTGTACGAACATCAGGAGCGTCCCGAGACCACAGTCCTGCAAAATAATCAACCGCTCTCCAAATGACTGCTGAGACCTTGATATTCTCCCAACTTGCATAATGTGAATGAAAAATGACTTTATATTTCTGCAAAGCACTTTTGAAGCGCACATCTGCGAAAACATTCCTCGGAAAAACTGCAGCGGAAGCAGTAGGGAAAAATCAATCACAGTGATTTGAAATGTTTTTTAACAAAAGATCTGCTGGGAAATCATTTAATATCATCAAGTCAAGAAATCAATTAATCATTCAATCCCAATATGCACATCATGTAATTCAGTTTTAATAAGTTTTAATATTTTGTTGACGAATGCTGTCCATCCCAGAGACTTCATCTGTCCAACCCAATCTGGTCTAGCTGTGTAGCAGCAGTGTTATTAAAGTTAAACTAAACTGTAAAAAAATTAAATAAAATTATATATAAATTATAAAATATATATATTTTTATTATAATTAAAATATATATAAAACAATTAAAATATATATGTATTAAATATATAACAATAATCATTAAAATATATAAAATTTATATAAATATAAAAATAAACGTTTAAAAAACAAATCTATTTTATTTGCTTTTTTCAGCTTTCAACATTCTCATTTTTGTTTAGTTTAACCTGAAGTATTAAAATAACAAATTAAATAAACTAAAATAAATAAATAAAAAGTAATAAAAAAATGACAAAAACACACCAAAACCTTGACTAAAATTAAACATGAAAACAAAACAAAACAAAAAAAGCTATATTAAAATAGAAAAAAATAACACACACGCACTCAAAAAAAAAAAAAAAAAAAAAAAAAAAAAAAAAAAACTTTACCTGAAATTAAAATGAATACTGAAAATGTTAAAATAAAATTTAATTCAAAAGATTAACACAAACTATAACAGTTTAGCAATAATACTACAATAACACTGGTCCATCTGTGGTCGGGCTTAAAGAGGAAGGCGACGGTGATATTACAGCCTCTTCAGGAAAGACAGTAAGTTGTATAGTTATCTAACAGGAAGGGTGTCACCCTAAAACTATACAACCTACTACCTCACCCCAAAGGACAGTGGGATACGCTGGAGAGACGTCCTCGCTTCAGCCCGACTGAAAATCAACTCAATACATCACAGCAGACACATAAAGCAGGGGTCTTCAACAGCACCTGCGGGGTCCAAACTCAGGAATTAAAATACGGAGAGCAGTAATGAACTGTGCAAAAACAGTGTAAAAGACAAACACGTTAATGTGTGCATTTGAACTGGCACCTTTCATGAAGATCAATGTGCGTCTCTCTTTCTGTCTGTCTGCATCTGTAACGAAGAGAAAGGAGTCTGTCAGTTTCTGCTGATTTTATGATCGGTCTTTTCTTTAGTAATGGCTCAGTTTTGGGTGTATGAGGGAAAGATCAAGGAGAAAAATCACACAGGTTGAAGACGTGAAAACCCAAATCCTGTCCTAGTTTTTGGCTCATTTCCCAACCTGCCTTCTGCCTGCACAAAACCCCATCAAATATTTATAAATATTTCAATATTTTACATTTACAATAAGTTTACATTTAGAGTAACCCAAACGAAACAATACAACTAAACATGTACATTATTATTTTAATTATTTAAATAATTTATTCCATGTTTAAATATTTAATATTTGCTTATTTCCCAACCTGCGTTCTTGCTAATGTTTCTGTCAGATCTCTTACCGTCAGCTGAAGACCTCATAAAATATGTATAAATATTTATGTTTAAATTAGTGCTGTCAAACGACTAAATCGCATCCAAAATAAAAGTTTTTGTTTACATAATATATATGTGTGTGTATTGTGTATATTTATTACGTATATATATACGCATGTACATATTTAAGAAAAATGTGTTATAATTTATATTATATTTAAATATATTTAATATACAAATAGAAATACATTTTCAAAATATTAACTGTATGAGTGTGTATTTATATATATATATATATATATATATATATATATATATATATATATATATATATATATATATATATATATATATATATATATATATATATATATACACATAATAAATATACACAGTACACATACACATTATGTAAACAAAAACTTTTATTTTGGATGTGATTAATCGTTTGACAGCTCTAATAATTAATTAATAAGCAAATGATACAAATAATATATAGTTTTTTAAAATACTTATTTTAATTATGTATTAAAATATTTTATTTACCATCTAACTATTTGTTTATTTTAATTCATTTTAATATTGGTGTGAAAAATGAAGCAATAAATATTTATTTTTTAATATTTATATATTTGTTTGATATTTGTCAACTGATATGTAATCAGTCATAAGTATGTCATATGTACTTATATATCAGAAGTATGTATAAATATTTACATTTAAATATTTTATTAAGTTTACATATATATTGAATATATACAAATATTTTAATAAGTAATTTTAATTATTATTTTTTAGTATTTCAATATTTTTAATATCTGTCAACTGAAAACCTCAAAATGTTTAAATATTTATATTTAAATATTTTATTAAGTTTAAATTTAGATTAGAGCAAATGATTAAATAATAATATATAATAATAATATTTTATTTAATATTTCAAGATTTATTTGAACTATGTATTTAAATGTTAGTGTTAAAAAATGAAGCAAAAAAATAAAAATATTTAAATAAATTATTTTATTTGTTCATTTATTTTAATATTTTAATATTTGCTCACAAGTTTTCATTAATTGAATAATTTAATTCAAATAAATTGAAGAAATGCTAGTTTTGCTTACATAAAGCAATTTTCTGAATATTTCAATCATTTTTCACATGAAAACATGAAATGTGATTATTCATTTCTAAATCATGAATAACATGACCTTGACAACTCAGGCTGAATTATCGAAGACTTGCTGACCTTGACACAAAGATTTCTTACTTATTCCTTTTAGTTCATTTAGTTTAGTACTTCAAGTTAAATCAAAATGATGTTGCCATGGCAACTAGCTGAATTAAGTTTTTAAAAATATTTTATTTGGTTAACATTTATTTCAAGTAACACATTATTATTATTATTATTATTATTATTATTATTTATGGTTTGTTAAGATTGCAGGACAGTTACACAGCCTTGACTTCAAGCTCAACAAAAACAGAATCATAATTCAGAAAGCATGCTCACCATATAATAGGTACGTTCATATCATTAACTGTATAAATTGCATACAAAACTGAATAAATTACTGGATTGAAAACCTCATAAAACTGTGCTACTGTGCAACCCAGCACACCCTTTAATCAGGATCGCCCCGCGCCGATGCGGCGGCCCCAAGGGGCCCCAGGTGCAGACAGGAAGAATCCAGACAGCTGAGTTTGCTCAGCAGACACTAAATAGGGCAGGAGAGGCTCGGCGGCCCCCGGGTTCACAGGGCAGAGGCCTGCAGCAGCTATTTTTATATGCCAGCAGCTCCTGTTACAGATGTGCGGGACTCTGGCTGTGGGGGAGGACCCCCGCGTGATCTCTGGAGTTACAGCACAGGGCATGAGCGCCAACGCAGCTAGAGGGCAAAGACACACATATGCAGCGCAAAAAAATGCAAACATGCACACCAATGTGAAATGTCTGTTCAGGGGTTTTGGGGTTGGTACGATTTTTTTTTTTTTTTTTAAGAAACGAATATTTTTATTCAGCAAAGATGCATTAAATTGATCAAAAGTGAGAGTTAATATATTTCTAATACTACAAAAAAATTCATTTAAAAAAAATTCGGTTCTTTTGAGCTTTCCATTCATCAAAAAATCCTGAAAAATGTCGTATAAACTCAGAAAAGAGTCAGAATTGCGATATTAAACTGCAATATTACATTTTGGCATATTGCACAGATTAGAAACAAATGCAATAAAATAAAAATAAAGCAGGATGGAAATAAAATAGTAATTGTTTCAAATAAAATCTTCAAAATGTGCATTAAGAATATATGAATATATTTTTTAATTACATTATCAATAAATTATCAATAAACAACAATATCCTGCTGTCCAAACACTCATTTTTATTCAAATTTTGGGGTATTGCATAACAACGCTGGATTGTAAAAATAAAATAATAAAGCAGTATGGAAATAAAACGGTAATCGTTTCAAATATTTATTTATATTTTTTTGTGAAAATTACATTATTTGACTTTATCTGCAGTAAAATATCAAACAACAATAACAATATCCTTTTGTCTATACACTCAAATAAATAAAAATGTGCTAATTAAATTAAATCTTTTTAATTTTATGAAATTTTTTAGCCCCCAAAAAAAAAAAAAGATAAAGTGCATAAACTAGGATGAAAACACATTTACCAATTTACTAAATGCACATTAAACAGGTCATGTGACTAAATAGTCTATTTAATCTCATTGCTATTTTCGTGAGCATTTTCTTTACTTGTTCTGTCCAGAGCACTAGATGGTGTGTCCGGTGATGTAAACATCACTAAACAGCAGCACGACTCAATAACGAGCCTCATTACGATGACCCTGGCAGGATTTTGACACTCCAGAGCTCGACGCAAGACAATGAGCCTCTGGGAAGGGTTTCGTCGGGCCGGCTTTCAATCTGACCGCAGACTTCAAAGAGCCGAGGAATGCGGAGCAATGATCAATCAATGAGGGCCGGATCAGGTTCACACCAACAATAACCAGAGGAATCCGGCTCGCTCCGATTTCCTCCCCGCTATCATTCCAGCAACTGTTTCCACCTTATTTGTTCATAATTTCCCCAAACGTTCACCGTATTTGTCATAACTGCGAGACAATGGCCAATGGAGGCTCTCAGCCAAAGCTGTTCCACCAGCGACTCAGTGTAACCTGAAGTGAACCGCTTTTCAGCCAAACTAGCCTTGTTAACGCCAGAGTTTCCTTAGTTCCCTGTAACTGATACAATGTGAAAAAGCAATTTAGTGACAGGCCAGAAAAGACTTATGGTCCGTGTCTCTGGTCAGAGTCAGTCTGGTGTATTCATGAAGGAGAGCAGCTGCATCCTGTTATTAAAGCAGAGCGCTAACCTTTGCCAACAGCACCTGACAAGCCACTCTCAGCCGCTTACAGTCTCGTGTACTGTACCCCACGCCATGCCAGAAGCCTTAAAGCCACGCAATCACGCTTATTTACTCACCCGCATGTCAAATATAAAACAATAATAATAATGGCCAGGTGTCCAACCACTCATTTTTATATCAAATTTTAATCAAAATCTATCTTTAAATAAAATAATGTATTATAAAATAAGTAATCATTTAATCAAAATAAAAAAAATGTGCATTAAAATGTATTTCAATGTAAAATTACATACTTTTTTATTTTATCCATAGTCACATTTTGAAACAACAATAACAATATCCTGTCCATCCATTTAAATCATATTTATTATTTACTTTTTTTCCGTTTTATTTCAATTTTAGGGTATTGCATAAAAATGCTGGAAAGAAAAAGAATACAAAATTAAACATTTTTTTTTTAAGCGTGTGCATTAAAAACATTTTTTTGCATTAAAAAAAATGCAGAATTGGACAAAAATAAATAAATAAATTAATGTAAGTTTTTTTATTTTTATTTTTTTTTAATAATGTGCATTAAAAATGTTCTTCAAACTTTGACAATTTTTATCTAGCAAAAAAAAAAAAAAATGAAGTGCATAAACTACGATTAACACATTAAGCAAATCATTTGCTAAATGCACATCAAATAGGTCTTGACCTTGACTTAAATTCTAAACTAGCTTTTTTTTGGTCTAAATATTTTTTTAATGACAGCACATGATTTAGTTCTTAAGATTTCTTATACTGTATGAGTGAGTGTGATTTAAAATGCAAGAAATATCTAGCAGTGCACTTTTCCAATTGTTCCTACGTCCGTGTAGGATCAAATTTCTTGTGGTTTAGCATCTGAACAGTGACCAACTATCTGCTATATCGATCGACCATGTTGTGTGATTCAGAAAGCCTTTACTTGATTGAAATGACTCAGAGGCGTCACTCTCCATGGCCTCGTACCCCGCCTGAACCCCCCCGCCACGGCCAGATAGAAATGCATCTGTTGCTATGCTATTATTAGAGCACCATAAACATACCCCGACTCTCTCATGCCTCTTTCACGATAGTAGACCTCCATAACCTTGATCCGTGAATTAGCAACTGCGACTTTTGAAGCCCATGCACATATTAGCTTATACTGCTAAAGGTGTTGTTATGCCAAGATGAGTTGTTATCCCAAAAATTAAAATTTGCTGAGAATGTACTCACCCTCAGATCGTCCAAGATATAGATAAGTTTGTTTCTTCATCAGATTTGGAGAAATGTAGCATTCCATCACTTGCTCACCAATGGATGTGAATGGGTGCCGTCAGAATGAGAGTCTAAACAGCTGATTAAAAGCACCACAATAATCCACAAGTAATCCACACCACTCCAGTCCAACAATTAATGCCTTGAGAACACAAAAGCTGCGTGTTTGTGAGAAACATATCCATCATTAAGGCATTTTAACTTCAAACTGGTCAAAATATGAGTCCTCCAGTGAATAAGTCCATGTCCTGTTGTCTCTCACATCACAATCCACACACATATTTGTTTAAAGCTGTTTTAGCTTGTAATCAGTGCTTGATCTGTGCAGATTTCTCTCCTGATTCGGATGAGACGACTTTTTCATTTGAGACAGCAATATTATGGAAAGAGGACTCGTATTTTAACCGGAAGCAAGGGTTTGAAGTTAAAAATGATGGATTTGTTTCTTACAAACACTCAGCTTTTGGCTTCTCAAGACATTAACTGATGGACTGGAGTGGTGTGGATTATTGTTTTTATCAGCTGTTTGGACTCTCATTCTGACGGCACCCATTCACTGCAGAGCATCCACTGCTGAGCAAGTGATGTAATGCTACATTTCCCCAAATCTGATGAAGAAACAAACTCATCCACATCTTGGATGGCCTGAGGGTGAGAAGATTTCAGCAAAATGTCATTTTTTTGGTGAACTTGTATGGGTAAGATGATAAATAATATGTCTTTTACAATTATGCCATTTTCTAATTGTACCGAGGTCACTATTTTTCATAGCAAATCTAGATTTGATTTGTAGCTGTGGAACGTAGCATGATCTAAAAACCCTTAAGATGTGGTAGCTAGTTTAGACAGACTTTCAATCAGAAAAATAACTAAAATTTCTCCTGGTCCGCTTGTGAAGTTTTCCCGTTACATATGCGAGCGCGTCACACCGTGTGAGATCCCATGCCATGCTGCGTGGCCATCTGCTCGGTGGAAATGTAAGCAGACACAGGTTGGTGGGAGAGGAACTCTCGGAGAGATTTCTGTGCTGCGCTCCTACAGGAGGTGGCATGGAAAGTCGTGTGCATTGGGTACAGTTATGCAATATAGTTCATAATTCATTTTTACACAGCAATATGGATGGTGTTTCATGCCAAAGCCAAGCAGGGGAACAGCAGTAACTGGTACGAAGACAATCCTGGGCCTGTTGTGTAAAACTAGCATTGCTTACTAGTAGCGAACAAACCTGTTTTACACTTTTGCTCTAAGATTAAAATCAAGTGCTTCTGGGAAAATCTTCATTTTTTTTTTAAATCCATAATCAATTATCAAACAATAATAACAGCCAGATGTCCTTCCTCTAAATTTGGGGGTATTGCATAGAAGATGTTTTATGGAAACACATTTTTTTTTTCTTCCCCCAAATGAAATTTTTAAAATGTTCATTAAAAATGTATTTTTTTTTAATGTTGTTATCCAACAAGAAGTGCATATACTATGATGGAAACATGTTTAACAAATAATTTACTAGATGCACAAAAAAGGTCATGAAAGTTTAACTCGATGTGGCTGAATGATTATTTATATTCAGCTTTTAGCATTCCTGGCCTTTTGTGTAAGACTAGCATTGCTTACTAGCAGCGAACAAACCTGTTTTACTGCTTTTGCTCTAAGATTAAGTCAAGTGCGTCTGGGAAAACCTATATTTTCGTCTCCATATTCAAATATAAAACAATAATTAATAATAATAGCCAGATGTCCATCCTGTATTCAAATTTGGGAGAATTGCATAAAAAGTCTGGATGGAAACAAGCAAAATAAAACACTTTTTTTTCTTCTAAATAAAATTTTCAATTTTCACAACACAAGAAGTGCATATACTATGATGGAAATGCATTTACCAAATAATTTATCAAAAACGTCATGGAAGTTTAATTTAAAAAAATGACCCCGAGTAAATAAATTGCACAAAAGATTATTTCCATTCGCAACTCTTAAATATTGTTTTTGGT
This sequence comes from Acrossocheilus fasciatus, assembly GCA_036784905.1. Taxonomy (NCBI): domain Eukaryota; kingdom Metazoa; phylum Chordata; class Actinopteri; order Cypriniformes; family Cyprinidae; genus Acrossocheilus; species Acrossocheilus fasciatus. The sequence continues at coordinate 3,100,794 of CM071962.1, read as the reverse complement.
CTGATTAATTTTTTGATAAAAACATGACTGAATCGACTGAACATTTTGGAAAGTAACTGGTATGAAGACAATCCTGGCCTTCTGCGTAAGACTAGCATTACTTACTAGTAGCGAACAAAGATTAAATCATGTGCTTCTGGGAAAATCTGCATTTTTATATCCATATAATATTAAAATGTGACTTGTACATTGCTGCGACATATCTGTGTTTTGGTAACACTTTACAATAAAGGTCATTAACAGCTTTAACAGCATTTATTAATCTTAGTTAATTTCTACATTTACTAATGCATTTTTAAAATTGCATTTGTTAACATTAATTACATGCACTGTGAACTAACAAACAATTAACAATTGTATTGCTCATAGATAGTTCATGTTTAACCAATGCATTAAACTAATGAGACCTTGTTGTGTTTTTTCCCCTCTCAACAATGCAGATTTTACCCAGTGGGAGTTAAATACGAGAGATATTCCCCAACACTGCTCTAACTAGCCAAACTAGGAGGGATTTCAGCTGGTAAAGGTGGTGAGAGAGGTCACAATGCTGCTATAGATCCTTGCCAATGCTGAAAAAATAAGTTTGTGGCTCAGATCCAAGGTCAGGACTCTGAGAGGGGCAGATGGATGCTGTGAAGGCGCTTATTTACATGCAGTCAGTTGGCGACAATTAAGCGGCTAAATAAGAAGGAATGCTGTTATTTCTTTCTTGGTCTCTTAAAAGTTTCCAAAAGGGGGTTTTCGCAGCAGTCTTAAAAGAACAACTCTGGGCTCCCAAAAGAATCGTTCTGTGAACAGTACTCAAAAGAAGCATTTTTTTTTTTTTTTTTTAGTGTTAAGAACATTTTAAATCATATAAAGAAACTTCTTTGACTCTTAAAAATAAAGGTTCTTATTGGCATCGATGGTTCCACAAGGAACTTTTAACAACATGGAATATGGAAAGATTCTTTAAATAGTGGAAAAAGGTTTGTCAGATTATTAAAATTTTCTTCAAACTAAAAAAAAAAAAAAAGGTTCTTTTAAGAACTGATCATTGAAAGGTTCTTTGGGGAACCAAAAATGGTTCTTCAATGGCATCACTGCGAAAACCTCTTTTTGGAATCTTTGTTTTTGGCTTTTATAGTTCCATGAAGAACCTTTAGAACCTTTCCATTCCACAAAAAGATTCTTTACACTCTTAAAAATAAAGGTTCTTTATTGGCATCGATGGTTCCATGAGGAACTATTAACATCCACGGAACCTTTATGGTTCTGTATAGCAATAAAATAAAAAAAATGTTCTTCAGATTATTACAATGTTCTTCACACTAAGAAAAAAAAAAAAAAGGGAACCCAAAATTGTTCTTCTGTTGCATCACTGTGAAACCACCTTTTGGAACCTTTATTAGTTCCATTAAGATACTTCTCTAAAAAACAAAGAACCTTTATTTTTAAGGGTGATGGTCTACAATGCTCATCTCCCACCCATTTTTCTTTTATCCAAAGTTGTGCATTTCAGAGCAAACACAGATCACATGACTCGATTTATCAGCTACTGTAAACATAAGAAATAATAATCAGCTGTAAACAAGATGATGGCAACAGTTTAACACGCTTGACCAATTTTTTTTGACAAATATTAAACAAAAGCATCAAATTTGAAGCCATTTCACTGTCAGTGATAAAACATCCAGCTGCCTTTGAACAAGTCTCTCGCCCTCCACTCAGAAGGATGAAATAACATCATTAAAAATATGAAAACTCCAACAAAAGCACATAGCCAACAAATTACATAGGAGCTCTGATGGCACCCACAGCTTTGTCGTGACTTGTGGGCAGGCAAAATGACACGTGGATCATTCCCAATCAAGACTAAATCTGGAAATATGTCCACAGCGGCTGCACTGGGAGTTTTCAAAATTTTCTGAAATGTTATTTTTTAAAAAAAAGCAAACGATGCATCATCTAATAAAATGTGCAATCATTTACATACATTTCCAGAACAAACATGAACACTGGATAAAGCCAAAATTCTTGTTTCCTTCTATTTACATATTAAAGTTTTTACAGAGGGGATTTTGGATTTCTGTTTTTATCACTTCGTAATTCAGTACATACTGTCAAAAGCCAAAATAAAGTAATTTTCACTATGCTTTTAGGAATAAAATTTTATATGAACGAACCCTTCTATTAAAAACCTTCAGAATATAAATTTTGGTGTATGTAAGTGCTGCTGAAGTGGAGAAACGCACTCATTTTGAGAAAATTGTTATTGAATATAAAATATTATAATTGAAAAGCAAATAGATTAAGTGCAATGAAATAAAAATAAAAAAGAGTGTAATTTGCCTTAGTTAACACATTATGAAAAGCAACGTTTTTGCACGTAGAGTCTTGCTTTATTGGACAATTTAGCGATTCTATTAAAGTGAAATAATTTAGCTCTACGGTGGTAACTGCACTGGCTATTTTACAAATGAATTTTGAAATCTGCTTTGTGATTATGGGATTGTTAAACTGGCCCTGCACCAGCAGTGTTGGGTTCGGACTCTAGAGGGCGACACTATCAGGTGCATAAGAATAGAAATGTGTTTCACACCAGGGTGGAACGTATAAATGTGCATTATATTCATTATACTGTTCAAAAACAGTAGTGAAATTACTCTTTTAAAAAAAAAAAAAAAAAGATTTCTGATTCATTAAACAAAACAAATAATAGTGAAAAAAACAATCAATGCATTTTGGTGTAACACCTTCTGCTGAACTTTTAGAATACAGACCATCTAATCAATAAATATAAATCCACCGCACGAGATTGTTAAATGCACAAGCATTCATTTTCTAAATTAAAGTTTTTTTCACGTTATTTAAGTAGCTATAAAAGATAATAATATCCGTACTGACCTGTGCAGGGCTGCATCTTGGTTAGTCCATTTCAAACTTTACGTTTGCCTAAAGAAAAACACATAAAATATATTGTTATAATTATCAGTTTGTAAAATGAGCAATTTGTTTGCTTAAAAGTACAGAGCTGTAATACTTCTATATGCAAACACAGTTACTGCTGTATTTGTGGCATTTCTCTCTACACATGTGAGGCTGAAAGAACACTTTTTAAAGTTAAATAATTAAATCATGCTGTTCATAAACATTTCATTATTTGTTTAATGAAGTAAATCATCAATACGTTTAATTGATGACTGTGACAGAGGTTTATCTATTTAACTATTTATCAAGGATCAACAAAAGGTGAAGTAATTAGTGATTATTAAATGCAAAACTCAACATGCTTTAATCAATCTGAATAAGGAGATTAAATGTGAATATATAATTCAAAAAGACGTCCTGCAAATTTTATATTTGGTAATTCTGTAAAAAAAAAAAAGGCATGACATTAGTTGGAAAAATGCCAACAAATTTTGAATGCATTTCTCATTAAAAGCACATAATCTGCATTTACAAACTAAAAATAAGCTACAAGGACTTGTAACCTAAACAAAGGTGAAAAAAAATAAAAAACAGAAATTAGTATCATCTAACGAATCCAGTATGGACACATTTATAATAATTCAACAAGAATGACTGAGAATTTCCAAAAACACCCCAAAAAAACAAGCTTATAGAGTTTAAATATGTTGCGATGTGTGAAGATTTGTATTCTTTTATGCATAAAAATACATTTTCTTTGACATGCTTTATTATGATAACATAATTACTGTGTAGAGTATTTAAATTTTTTTTAAAGAGAACATATTTTAGATAATGAATTTTAAAATATAAATTTAAATATAATGACCGTTAAAGCCAACATTTTTTTTAAACTCGTGCATTTTAAAAAAAACAAACAACAACTATCTACAGATATCTATTTACAGTTTTGCACATGAACATGACAAACATGTACATTGTGGGACTGTAATTGCATTTTAATTATGTAAGTGACTCTTCATGACTATACATGCACACGAACACACACTCTTTCTTCCTTTTACTTTTTTTGTGTCTCACTTCTCTGTAAAACATTTGGTGCAAATTGCAAAAACACAAAAAAGATGTGTAAATCCGTTTTGCCACTAACAATCGTGCAAGAAACTTTACAAAGGATTATCTAGCAGTAAATGACCCAATAAATCTGTCAGCTAACACAAATTATCCTAACATTGTGGTGAACTCAATAAAAGTTCGGACTTTGGAGAAGAGAAACGAATCACGATGAAATTTCATTCGTTATATCTCACAAACATGTGTGCAGTATATTTAAAAATGTACGGAATGAATGTGTGTTTGTATTGCACTGGTAATGTCTCAAACACATTACATGCAAAACATCAGAAACAAAGACAATTACTACAAATTTAATAGGATTAAAAATACTTAAATGGATTAAACCAAAAATAAAATGCAGTACAATAAATGTCCTGCAGTGCATCATAAAAGCTGTGAAAAACGAAACATTCTGCACGGTTATTTTGGGACTAAACTATCTACAGTAGGTTAGACAATACACACGCTAATAGACAACCATTCACAATCACACAATAAAAGTCTCACAAAATGTTATACATGCTATAATATCTGCGATTCTGGTTATTGTGTGTTTGCTAGTTTAGTTTGAAATATATTTAAAATGTTAAAAAAATTAAATAATTAAAAAAAAGAAAAAAGACGGCGAGTACACACACACACACACCCACATATGCTGATGACAATGCAAAACACACCATTAAAATTATACAGATTTTACATAAAGCTAATTATAATTAAAAGACTAACTCTGAAACCTGTACGAATCATTTTGCACTTAAAATATAAGACAAAAAAAACAAAACATTGATTTCGTTTATGGATCGCTTTTATCTAAGTGAAGACCTCAGATATCTTTAAAAGGAAAAAGTGTGTGTACACACTGATATAAGCCAGTGTTTCAGTTTTCAACAAATGTGCACAAAATAATTGCAAAAAGATTTAAAAAGTTGATTTAAATTATGAAATCAGGACTTGTGTGTGCGTGTGTGTGTGTGTGTGTGTGTGTGTTTGTGTGAGAGAGAGAGAGTGTATGTGTGTGTGTTTTGGTAAATAAACTAGTTTTGACAGAACATTACTCTCAAAAAAAATAGTGGCAACTATAAAACAATTAATCTGCTGTCTGGGGTTTAATTTTGTCAATATAATAGATAATTTTTTTCTATATTGACTTAAAATACCGATAGAGCTCGATTCACACACTGAATCAAAATGGTGGACTTGAACTTCACACACACTGAGGCCCAAACTACTGAGGAATGAGACCCCCTCACTCCAGACCGTGTGTGTGTGTGTGAGAGAGAGAGAGACCAGCTGAGTTCACATTTAAAACTATCCCAAAATTCAATTTAAAGCTGTGTACTAAATTTTTACCATAATAAATATGTATTTTTTTAAGTACTTCTAACTGTGTGCTTGACCAGTCAAGATGCAAATATTAAGAACCATCCCGAAATTCAATTCTAAGCTGTGTACTACATTTTTACTGTGATGAATATGTATTTTTGAAGAACTTCTAAGTGTGTGTGTGTGTGTGTGTGTGTGTGTGTGTGTGTGTGTGTGTGTGTGTGTGTGTGTGTGTGTGTGCGTGCATGTGGAGCTAACATACATTTCACAATTAAAATGTTAGAAGTCTCCAGATTCGATGAAGTGCCCTGTTCCTGCTCTGGCAGTTCTTTGCCAACCACAGTGAAATCCCAAAGTCAGCAAATTCAACGACAACTGCAGGTAAAATCACACACACACACACACACACACACACACACACTAGGCCACAATCCGGGAATCCAATTGAATAATTCCACACCCACAATGACAGTTATAGCAGGAGTATTTGGCTGAAAGGCATAAATCTACACCAAACACGTTACAACAGAATATCAAACTCTCTGTCCTAAAAACGGCCTGAGAATTATCAGAAAACAAACAACCTTTGCAAAAAATACAATCCGAAATTCTACAAATCTGAAATAACCAATAGTAAATAAATATTGGTCAAGTTTCCAAATCCACTGTAATATTATTTAGGGAATATATTTATAAAATAAAGTGTTTCAATATTTATTTTTAATTCATGAAAGACTCCGATACATATGATATTATATCAAAAATTTAGGGACGCCATATTGTCTTAAAAACGTAAAAAAGAAATAAAAATAAAAAAGCTTCGCTAGTTATTAAATTGATCATAAAGGTGTTAAATCATAATTATCAGGAATATATAATATTTGTGTGGCTTTTTAAATGCATGGTGCAAACATATTACCTTAATAGTGCACTCTGTAGGTTTAAAACATATTTGATCAAAAAGCACAAAAAAAGAAGTCGCTGTAATGGCAATTAAAATAAATATATATAAATTCAAAGAAGAAAAAGATTGCAATAAATAAAATCACAGTTAGCACAGCACGGTGGATCAAAGGCCTAGTTCTGCTGCCAGGACTGTAATTCAATAGAGGCCAAATACAAAGAGTAAAGCCAGGCCTCTTGCTACCGATTATAATTTAGTTAAAAAAAAACAACAATATTTTGACCCAAACATAAATACTGAAATACTATTTAATAAAACAAGGCCTCAGTTATCAACATGGTAGAGAAGTATCAGCACAAGCATACTTAAGATACTTAATTAATATTCTAATCTGAAATTTATTTCGGACACATTGCAGAGTTTACTGCATTTGCAGGCATTTCGGAATAATATTGAATTCAGCGACGCTTCGTAATTTCAAATTGCAAACAATGTGTAAATGCACAAAAGAAGTTTGTCGGCGTCTTTGCATTTTATCCGAATCAGTGCATTTTAATCGCCGTACGCTGTGCTTCAGAAATGCATGTTTACCAGCGCATACGCAATCTGTGCATCGAAAAAAAAGGAAAAAGGCATGCACGCACACATGCATTCGCACACGCTGCTGTGACTTACACACATCTGCGAGGACGTCAGCGTCCGGAGGCAGCGCTTTCCACAGGCCTCTTTTTTCTTGCTGCGGAGAGAAAGAGAGAGAGGGGCTGCGAGTCCGTCCCGTTCCGCTATCCCGTCTGGTCTCGAATTCCAGTTCCCCCTCTCGGCAGGCCTGCGCAGGGCTCTGGTTAGGCTCGCCGGCTGCTTGGCTGGGCCTCTGGAACAATAGGAGGCCTCCGGGGCGTCTGGGAGGCGTGTGTGAACCCCGTCTGTGGACCGGAGCGCGTCTCGCTGAATGGTGCGTGTTAGCAAACACACAATTAGCGTGTCTGCCGCATGCAAATGGTCCCGCGGTTACCACGACACATGCGATCGGCTCTCGAAGGCCCGAGGAACATCAAGCAGGCTTGAATAAACGCCCCCCACCTCCTCTTTCACGATCCTCTTTTTCTGTGTCTTCCCCTCCCCTCGCAACCATCCTTCACTTTTTTCTGCGTTAGATGCACGGACGCATGCGAGTTTGCATTTTCCACTCACCCCCGATGTTTCCTCGTGCAGATCACTGATATTTTCACTCGCCTTTTGTGAGCAATTGGCACCTGTCCCAGAGCGGAGCAGCTTCACTCCGGAATCCCCTGTCCGAACGGATCGGGAACGGGTAAGTCGCAGGTCAGTACTTCCAAATGGCAAATCCAGCAGGTTTTCGGCCTGGCGCTGCGCCGGCGTGGGCTGCGGGTCAAGGTGGACTCGACCGCTCGCTGAAATCGAAAAAGAAAATGTCAAAATAGGCACTTTGCGAACCGAATGCAGTCGCAAACCTGGCTAAAATTCTGCAATCGGGTGCAGGAAAAAAGCGCAGGAACATACTGGAAAACTGGAGCGTGTTGGCAGGCTTGTGGTGGAGCCTCTTTCGCGCTTTAGTCAGGAGGCCCTCGCGGTATAAAAAAAGAAAAGAAAAGAAGCTTGGTTTTTTCTTTCCCCTTTTTCCACCCCTTACACTCTCTAAACTAGTCTCCAGCGGGTCTCCACCTTGCAAAGACAACAGAGCTCGAGCAACCCGTACGGAAAGCGAAAGAACGGTGGAGAGGGAAAGAGAGATATGAAACTGGAGACGTAGAGGGGTGAAACTCCTCATCAGACGTCCCACATGGCCTTGCACTTGAGAGAGAGAGAGAGAGAGAGAGAGAGAGAGAGAGAGAGAGACAAATAAAGAGAGAGAGAAGTGGGAGGGTGGAAAAACTGCAAGTACGGAGCGGGAAGAGAAAGACGGAGAGAGAGAGTGTGACATAGATACTCCTCCCCCAGCGCGCAGACTCAGTGTGTTTTCTCACACACACACACACACACACACACACACACACACACACACACACACACACACACACACACACACACACACACACACACACACACACACACACACACACACACACAGAGATAATCCAACCAGAAAGAAAGAAAAATGAGTGGAAACAGCAGAAGAACGCAACTTTCTGCAGAAAAAGTATTTGAAACTTTGAATTCCACACCGTTTCTGAACATAAACAGTGGATTTATTTTTAGTTCCTTCCATCAAACATTCATTTGGTTGCTTTAAATGTTTGCTTTAAAAGTTCACCTTAACATTTCGAAACCCTGAATGCTGCAGGTTTATTTATTCTCGAACACAAAGTAGATTCTCTGAATAATCCAAAAATAACTAATAACCGCAAGTAACCATAAAAATGAAACAGCGTGTCAAAGTATTTGATGCCAAAATGGCACTGGTTCACATGTGAGTCCGAACACGTTAATTTTGAATTCTGGACATGAACGTGAAAAAAGCAGGACTTTTGTTCACTAACAACTTAAACTTCGGCGTCTTCCTTAAATAAAGCATGATGTGATTCCTGACGGCTTGTAATATAGTGCACAAGTTGCGTGGACTACTGTTATGATACTACAGGAATGATGCACAGAAAAGAGCTGCCTAAAACAACATGGAGAGTAAATAATGACAGAACCGGTTTTTGTGCGAACTATTCCTTCAACCAGCAAATTCTCTCGACTTTGAAAACAGACTTTCCTAAAACAGGCGTTTTCAGAATCTTACTAGTTCATTTTAATTTTCTACTAAACATGTCCAGCAAACATGTCATTTTTGCCTCATCTTAAATGCAGAAATTGCATTTTAAACATTTGCAGAATAAAATATCCATCTTCATCTCATTCAAGCTCAATTCATCACAAGTATTTTATGCATCTGAACACTAATAAAATAATGTTTTCACACTTTGCATAACTGGAAAAAATGATGCACAACCGGAATGTTCTGCTAACAAATGATATTTACCTTAATTTAACTTTGACTTCTTAATGCATCAAGTGTCATATATCATCTCGAGGTCTCGAGGCAAAACGGTTTGTCGTAGTGGAAATTACACCGCAATTGATGACAGACGGTTGTGAATTGTATAAATCATTTTTGCATAATAAATATTGAAATAGTCACTTTTTGTTTAGATCATCATAGTTTTATAAATGCATTCATATTTTTACAATGCATTTTCATAGGACTAGGGTTAGGACAAATATTTGAAAGCGTTTCTTAAAAACTAAAATTAAAGTCTGCTGGTTAATAAAAATCAACCCCTGGTTCATAAAAGTGCCTGTACTTAAAGAAACACCCCCATCCAACCAATCAGAGTCTCCGCACTGGATTTAAGGAACAGCTCTGACCTTCCAGCCAATGAGAAAGCAGGAAAATGGACAGGCTCTGCCCCCACGATACTGCTCTCCTCACGTGCCCTTTCTCTCTCTCTCTCTCTCTCTCTCTACCCCTCGTTCATCCGTCCATCTGCCCCGTTCCCTTAAATCCCTCCCTTGCGGTGACAGAACGAGGCTGGGAAAGAAAACGACAAAAACATTAGACGTTCCCTCAAACACACCCTCACCGTGCAGCAAGGGAAGTGTCGAGATATCGTTTCCCTCCATTTCTTCCCAGTGTCCAACACTATGGCAGGCGCTATTGTAATAAATTAAAAGGAAAACGACACAGCAAAAAAGGTTCTGTTTGCTCTGGCTCTCGCTCCAGAAACCCCTCGAGGCCGGACTCGCTGTACAAACTTTTTTTCTCTCCGAATGCAGCGCTCGTTCTCTCTCTCTCTCTCTCTCTCTTTCTTTTTCTTTCTTTCTTTCTCTCTCTCCCCCTCGGCGGCTCAACTAATGAGAGCGCAGAAAGAGAGAAAGCCTGCGAACTGCGAAAATCTCTTTCCAGCTCTTGCGGACTTACTCAACACTTCTCTTTGCAGTGTCTCTGGGGATTGTGGGAAGACTTGTGACATTTCAGAAGGTGGGGCTACTTTCCTAACCAGCGTCTTTCTGTGTCTAAAAGTGTGAATGCTGTGATCTAACATGGCCGATGCACGAGGGCGCACCCGTCCCCTTCGCCGCTGGCTCACGTCTGTCCTCGCACACTAACACACTGCCAAGCAGAACTGCAAAGTTAGCGCGTTCGGAGTGAAAAAGCAAGCTTGCGTGGATCGTGCGGCCTGTTGGACATCATCTACGGCGTTAGGTAGGGACCCCGCCGTTTTCCTCCCACGTCACATCTCGCCACGGCTTCTGACCAATCGGCGGCCTCGCAGATAAAACCGTGCGCGCTTAGATTTCATTTCGAACTTCAGATAGCCCATTGCATCCCCAAAGACTGAGCAAGCAGCAGCTTTATCTTTTGTTATTTAGCTGGAAAGTCTCTCTGTTTATTAGGTTTTTTTTGTTGTTTGTGGTGCTGCAGCAGTTGTGCCGTCGGGTTCAAACAAGGACAAGCGTTTGTTTACAGGTTACTGGCCAACTATTAATGACCTGCACTTCAACACCACCTTTATGTCTAAACACGGCTCCCATTAGTGACAAAACAGAACAGCATATTTCAGATGCATCATAAATCCCAATAGCTGTGGATTCATTCACAATTATTGCACTGCGGAGTGCACGAGAAAATATGTGAAAGATGCTACGTGCTAAACGCACCCAGATACCACATTCAGTGACTGATACTAGAACATGAGGATTGTTGAAAACATAATGCTAATATTAATATGTTGCTGTGTAAACACTCACGCAAATATACTTCACCTCTCTGAGGCCACGCACAACACAAAATGGCGGCTGCCACCATCTCGTAGATGTCGACTGTCTTATATCTGAAGCTTTTTAGACCATTTCTGTATGAAATACAATAAAGATTGCATTGTGAAAAACATTTTTTTCTTCTTCTGAACTGTGTGTATATTTTAAACGAGTTTAACTGCAACTGATGCTGCAAAGCACTTTTTTCCTTCTTTACAGATAAAAAAAAAAAATGCATGGATGAAAGAAATATTTCAGTGTTTTGTCATTTCATTTTGTGCAACTGTTATTCATTTTAATTTGAATAAATAAATAATTGCATTAGGATTAAAATAAAAATGCATAGCAATTGCATTCAAATAAAAAAATGTATTTGAATGCAATTAATTGAATTAAAATGCATAAAAATTGCATTCAAATCACAATTAAAATGCATAACAATGGCATTCAAATAAAAATTGAAATGCATAACAATTGCAGTAAAATAAAGAAATTAAATGCATAACTTCATTAATATAAAAATGAAAATGCATAACAATTGCACTGAAGTCAACATTAAAATGCATAACAATTGCATTAAAATGAAAATGAAAATGCATAACAACTGCATTAAAAAAAGGAAAATGCATAATTGCATTAACATCAACAATACAATGCATAACAATAGTATTAAAATCAACATTAAAGAAATGCATTTGTTGCCTTAAAACAGATTTTTAAAATGCATCTGTATTTATTTTAATTCAGTGCCATGCAACGAAACTTTTTTTCCCCCCTCAAGCAAGGGAAGCTATATTTGAATGTTTCTCCAATGGATCCTTTAACTGGACATTGAAAATGGAATAACATGCCAACCAGCACAAATATTTTGCAGCACATTTGAGTCAGCACTGTATTCTTTGATATTGTGATGCTGGCATGACGTTAGCATGGGTAAGTAGTCTGTACGAGGCCAGAAAGCACGAGGTGCTGCGACTCTCCTCGCCAGATTCACACACACACAGTGTTTGTCGCAACAGGAAATGCTGGACAAATGAAAGCCAACAAGAAAACAGCCGACAGCAGGAGATTTGAGAGCTGAGAACGGCGATTGTCTTTCATGTCCGGAAAAATGGATACTAAGAGTTTCAAGGTAATTATTCTTCAAAAGAGCAGCATTATTTGTTTTTACTGTGTGAAATTAAAGCGGTTGCATACTTTAAACAGCTGCTGTCCAAACATGCAAGTTGCACACAATAAAAATGTGTTCCTCACTGAATTTTAATCTACTTCGGAAAAAAAATACACCCAATTTAGACTGAATTTAAATAACTTCACATATCCGTCACAGGCCGTGGCGTGCAAATAAACTCCCGACTTCACACAAAAAAGGCTGTTTTTGGTGGTCTGACCTCTGACCTCCACACGTGCCTAAAGAGCTGCTCCATTGACTCCCCGCTGGGTCAGACAAAAAGGTCACGACCTCTGGGTCAAAAGCGTTACTCAAGGGGCCGTTGAAGCTAAATTGAGAGGGTGCGACAGTTGTTTGCTTTGACAAGGTAAAGATTACGCTCACATTAAGTGTTGCCGACAAGGGGGTCAGACCCTTGGGAATGACCCCTGGGACCTCAGACAGCTCCTCTTATTAACTGCTGCTGACCCTTGACCTCTGCCATCATCCAAGCGAAACCAGGTTCTCACGCTCGCGAACGCTTTTGAAGGGACCCGCTCGTGCACCTGATCTGTCGCAATCCAGAAATCAATAATAGCATGCAAATTGTTGATATTACAAAATTATTTCAATAAAATGTTGGAATTCATTTGAACATCTTTTAAAACCTCTTCATAATGTTATTTCCAAAATGTTCAGCTTAATGAAACATTTAAAAGAAAGAGAATTTGAAAAGTAATGTTTTGAAAAATTGGTTTCTAACCATTTTAAAAATGCTGGAGTAGCTTTTGAAAGAAAGTTTATAATTAAGTTAATATAATTAATTACGTAATATAAATGATTGCTCAAATTCAACATTTCTACCTACGGATGATAAACTATTGTAGTAAGTTTGTGTAAAACTTCAGTAGAACTAGCAATTACATAAAAGACTAATTCATTTTTCCCATTAAAATTTTGTGCAAAGCCCTTAAAATATGAAATATTTATAAATACATATTATGCATGTCCCATGTCTAAAATAAAACATTGTGAGGGGAAAATATATAATATATATATAAAGAGTTGTGAGTGTGTGTGTGTGTGTGTGTATGTGTGTGTGTTTATGAGTATGAGTATGAGTGTGTGTGTGTGTGTGTGTGTGTGTGTGTGTGTGTGTGTGTGTGTGTGTGTGTGTGTGTGTGTGAGAGAGAGAGTGAGAGAAGAACAAGAGAAATAAAACTGAGAAAGAAAATATCCATTTTGGGGTTTTTTCCCACTAAATCACTCATATTTAGCTTTACTAACTACACTCAATAGTCATTTAAGAAATCATTTTTAATAACTGTTTTTTGTGCGATTATAAAAACATTCAAGTAATGTTTTAAAACACATTATGATTTTATGCATTTAAACTGTGTTCAAGTGCACAAAATGTGCCAATATATTTACACTAAATAGCCAAATATTATTTTCAGATTAAGATTAGAAATTTTATAAAAAAATAAATTAATTAAAAAAACTCAGATGATTAAATGCCTCGTCACAGACTGTCTTCATTCATATTCAGTGAAACAAATGCAACAATATTTTCTGATAATACCCCATAAAATTTTTTTTTAAAACGATATTCAAAAATATAATTCAAACACACCACTCTTCTTTGCCTGTGATATTCACAATCATATAATTCTTCAACAAAGTATAAATGATAAACACATGCAATTTACATTTTCCCTAAAATGAGAAACAAGAAATTACAATACAACCATTTTCTATAAAACTGTAGTTTTTTTTTTTTTTTTTTTTAGATGATCGGTCCATTTCCTAACAAAAATATTATGCGCACACTTATTGATAAATATGAGCTGAAGTTATTTAGGTTGGCAAAAAATGAGAATTCAATCATTTTCTCTGCAGCTCTTTTTCCAAAGTTAATGAACAAAAACATCAAATGCAAATCTCAGCTTTCCTTTTTATTTTTTTTTAATCTGTTTAAATGCAAACATAAATGGATAGTTCCAAGTATTTTCATAGCTTTTTTGTTCATGTATTTGAACGCACATTCACGTTGCGAGAGGCATGCTGCATGTGCAGTTTCATCAACACAGCTATTGAGACTCATCAATCAAACAATAAAAATGACAACACGTAAACTCGGCTCACCCGGTGAAGATGTGCATGGAGCCCTGCACGAAATCTCTCCAGCTCCACGTGCTGGTTTCAGGTCTTCTCTCGCAGCTGGCGCTTGCGTCTTTGACAGCCTTGTAAAGTGAGTCTGACTGAAGCTGTGTCCTTCTGTTTGGGCCACTCTTCATCCAAAGCTGGCACGGGACGTGACCTGGCACACGGCGGACCAAATTAAAAGAGAGAGGGAGAGAGAAAGAAACTGGTCAGAAAAGAAAAACACTGAAACAAACCAGGTGCGAACTGAAACCTATGGGAATTTCACAGAAATTGACGGCGTTAAAATTCAGCGGATACAAACGCTGGGGACAATGAAACGCACAGCAAAGCAGGTCGGCATACATGTGCACAAATTCACCTATAAAGTGCATTAAATACTCTTGCATTGGGACCAGGACCTGCCTAAGTGCCACGTCAGCAATGTCCTGCTGGACCGGGCATCATCAAGTTCCTCCGGTCGAACCAGACACGCCCATGGTGCCCTCTTCACAGACCAGACATCAGCAAAGAAAAGCAGCCCAACGCTCGCTCATCCGTAACACAACGGCAGCCGTCGAGAGGAAACCGTTTGTCTTCTGTGATGTTCCTCTGATTGCACATAAATGCGTAACAGGGCCATTAAAATACACTTTTGCGTGTTGCCCACAGATGTCAGAGTCTAAAATTGTTTTAACCAGCACAAACGAGCAACAAACATCAGTGTTTCGTCACTTCTTTGAGCGTGAAGAACGTTCTGCTAACATTACCATTAGGTTATGAAAATGTTATTTATGAATGTTCCCCGAACATTTTTTCTTGGTTATATGAACTTTAACGGAACCTTTTTAAAACACAATACAATTTTAAATCTTGGTTATGCAAATGTTAACCTTTCCTTTTTATCATTTTCCAAACATTCCAAAAAAAAAAAACTGTTTTTCTTGGTTAAATGAACATTTCGGAATGTTACTTTTGAATGTTCTCTGAACGTTCTGAAACAAGTAACATTTAAAAAAACATCAGTTAAACGTCCAACTGCAGTGTTCCATAAATGTTTTGAGAACATTATTAATGACCAGATAACTTTAAACAAACTTTCTATTAACATTACTGGAAAAAAAGTGTGTTTATAACTTGCCAGAACATTATCCAAAGTTATAAGAACGTTCCCTGTGAGCTGGGACTTTTTTGTTTTTGCGTTACAATGAATGCATTAACATCAACCCAGCTCAAATCTGTCCATCTACATCATCTATAATCATGAAATACATCTGAAGTCATCTAAAAGCACTTGGACTTCATGTGATTTCTTGAGTAAACAGTTTTGAGCCACTTAACATGCAACAAAGACCCATCTGCACGTCATTTTGATGTCATTCGCAATTCGTGATTAAAATTCAATCAAATGTTTAGGAAAATTCACAGTCGTGTTCACATGAGTTGCTTTGGATAAAAGCGTCTGCTAAATGCATAATTGTAAATAATGCAATATCTTGGCAATATAAGCTCAATCCTTCATGCTTGTAAATACAGCAACATCAAAAATATTTGGATGCTTAGAAATGACCGTTAGATGGTTAGGATCTTTTCTCTTCACTAGCTTGACTTTTGTGATTTTTAGTGGATGTATGAAGTCAGTTCTCCTCGAGTTCACATGAATTAATAAACTAACTAACTTCAAACAACTACTGGTTTAGCATTTAACTTCTTTTTGTCAAATCATTTGCTTTAAAAGTGTAATTGTGCATTTTTCTGTACAATAAATGACATAAAATACCAAATATGTAATGTAGTGACATTCAGACATTTTAAGTGTGTCCAGGTGTGAGACACAAAGCTGAGGGTCAAACAGCAACAAACTGACAATATACAGATTCAAACTGAATAATGCTGGAGGTTTCTGATCACAAAATAATATTTAGCATTTTTTTCTTTTAGCTATAGTTTTAAGTTGACCAGTGAACACATTAATTTGGACTGTATTTAGCCATAAAAAAAATAAAAAAATAAAAGTATTTTGAAAATTCAGTCATCACACTTTTTTTTTTTTTTTTTTTTAAGTATTTTACTACATTTTACATTTAATAAATTGCTGCAATTAACAAACCCTCCATATTACATTCTAAAATATAAAATTAGGCTTTAAAATAAAATCTACTAAACTAAACTGCACAGACTAGCATTGCCTCTAAAAACTATGGATATTATTTACTTGTATATTTACTGTAATGTGAATGTGCTATAATTTTAATTAAATATTTATCACTATTATTTGAATTTAAAAGCCACAACAAAAGCTCAAGTCACGACCACAAACATGCAGCATTTAGATATCAAGTACTTTCAAATAAATAACTGACTTTATCTAAAAATATACATATATATATATATATATATATATATATATATATATATAAATCCCCCATTTATATTACATTCTAAATGATAAAACTAGGCTTGAAAAACAGCATTTACTAAACTAAAATAATAGCACTGCTTCTAAAAACTATAGAAATGATTTCTTGTATATTACGCTTCTTACATGATTCAAGAGAATGTGCTGTAATTTGAATTGAGATTTTATAAAATAATCATTTAATTTAATTTTTTTTTATTTAAAAGCTACAACAACCACACACATGCTGTACTCGGATATCATTAAGTATTTTCAAATAAAGTCATTTTAGAAAGAATTACCCTTATAGTTAAGAAAGATAAATAAATAAATAAATAAAATAAATATATATATAAATATATATATATATATATATATATATATATATATATATATATATATATATATATATATATATATATATATATATATATATATATATATATATATATATATATATATATATATATATATATATATATATATATATATATATATATATATATATATATTACATTACATTCTAAAATACAAAATTAGGCCTTAAAAACTAAATTTACTCAACTAAAATGCAGTCCAGCATTGCTTCTAAAAACAAAATAAATGATTTACTTGTATATTTACTGTAATAATACTTCTTAAGAGAATGTGCTTTAGGTTAATAATCATTTTGAATAAAAATGTTATGATTAAAATCTAAAAGCACAAAGGTACTTTCTAATAAAGTAATTTTAGAAATGATTGACTTGGTTTTTCTCTATATTGTGTTTGCACTCAACAAGCCTGCAATTTTCAAATGCAAAACCTTTTTCGGTTTATAATAATAATAATAATATTTATAATAATAATAGCGTACATTCTTTGACATCTAAATCCCGATCTGAGACCACTCGACGCGATCAGCTCAAGCAGAGGTCGGCTGACTTTTCCTTGTGAACGTGATGAACTCTACAATCCGTCCGTCTGAGTGTGGCCTCTCACCTAAAGACAGACCGAGCCGGAGTTAACGGGGGGCTTTGGCCTAATAATCCCCACCCCCAACTTTTTCATTTTCTAAAGGTAGAGCTGTCTGTCTGTCCGTGGGACCGTCTCTCTCTCTCGGGTCTAGACTGAGGGGGGCTGGGTGGACTCGGGAAGATCACGTGTGCCAAGCCCATGACAAAAGCCTCTTTTATGAAGAGCGTATGCAGATAGAGCTGCTGCTTTTGTGCACCGACCCCAAGCTCGGATGGAGAGAGCAGCAGGAGGAGGAGGAGGAGGGAGAGAGAAAGAAAGAAAGAAAGAGAGTTAGATGTAGATGCTCTGAGAGCTCGTGATTGGTGTGAAATTGGTATGTGCACAGAAAACACAACCTGGTTTGCGACAAAATGATTTAAATGTTCATTAAAGAAAGTTTTCTGGCCTTTAAGTCCGTCTGAAAGGTGGTTTTGCATCAGGACCCAAGTACATAAATGGCAACCAAAACTGTTTAGCAAACAAATGTAACAATAAAATTTTATTAATATTACCATTATATTTTTAGAAGCAACAATATGCAAAATTATTAGCATGATATATATATATATTTTTTTTAGTAATAAGTGCTTTTGGTCTTGAAGCTCTAATTAAAAAAAAAAAAAAAAAAAAGTCCACATTCATCATTGTTATTAATGTTTGTTTTAGCCATAATATAAATTTTTCTTAAGTTTTTCTTATTTTTTTGCTTTTTTAATTTTATATTTTCAGATTTTGTTTTAATTGTAGTTAAATTTTTAGTTTTTTTTCTTCTGTTTTTAGCCATTATATAAGAATATATACGTCATCACACTCTTTTTTTCTAGACTTTGAGGTATTGCTTTTTTTTCCATTTTAATTTTAGTTACATTTTTTAGTTTTTTTTTTTTTTCATTAGGTTTTGGTTTTATAATTTTTATAAGGTTTAATTTTTTTGACAGAAACGAAGAGGGATCTGTTAGTTTGAACTTCATATTTTGTTTTATTTCAGCTTTTATTTGGTGTTTAACAGTTTTAGTTAACGATAACTGCACTACAACTATTCACGTTATAAAATCACTGACAGCCAGAATCCATCCTGCTAATATAGTTATTAGTATCATTCTTGATCTGAATAAATGTGAATAATTATTGTAAATAATTTGTCAGTGCACGTTAAATAATGTGCTCATAATCTTTCTTTTTCAGCTTTTTTATCAATGTTTTTTTAAACATTCATATTGAAACACTTGCATTATGGAATTAAAATGGTTTATTGTGGTTTCATGTCAATTTCAAGGTAATTTTTGGACCTGTGAGCCTTAAATGATCAACATCGTAATTTAAGAATAAGCTGCACTGATGCATTCTCACCCGCGCACACACGTCAGCACACACACAGCTCATTAAACACACGGGAGCCCCGGCGACGCATGACTGTCTGAGGGTTGATTTGTCTTGTGCCACAGGGAGAAAGCAGTTGGCACAGACCCCCGCCCGCCATCTTACACCCAACCGGCACGACGCTGGAGACACAGCAACATCTACAGTGACTCCCAAACACATGCGGACACTGAAAACTGTCTCAATATCACGACACTAGACGCAAAATATCAAACTACCAGATTCCTAATCATTTCTGTCAAAAAAAGTCTGATTGAAAATCTCAGTCAGCTGGTGTTTTGGTGATTTTTAGCAAAGCAAAGTATCCAGAGAATTACATTAATTATCAACATGTTTAACTAATCCCAAACAAACACACACACAATAATGACTGTGTTCATTTTCTACACTAGATCTAGAATATTTTTCTTATTTAGAACGTTTGTTGTTTTCCAGCACAAAAAAAAAAAAAAAAAAAAAAAAAAAAAAAAAAAAATCACAAATATTTTTAAATTGAGATTTGTATTTATTTTAGAAGCACAACTACTAAATATATTAGGTATTGTTTTCTGAAAAAAAATAAAAATAAAATAAATACATAAAATTAAGTGACTTCATGCTTAAAAAAGAAGAAGGAAAAAAATCTGCCAATAGGGCAAGAAAAATGAAAACTTAATTCAAAGGAAATACACCTACTGGGAGATATTAGTCTTGTTTTCAGTAAAAACATTTTTCATTTTTCTTATCTCTTAGGCATCTCAAGTAAATGTTTCTCGATTTAATAATGTTTCGATATTTGTATGGAAAACAAGAAAAATATACTTAATACAGACAAACCTTTTATGTCGAATGATTTGCTTTAAAAGTGTTTTTGTGCATCCTTATAATGAATGACTTCAAATAAGGAAACATGTAATGCAATGATTTTATTTTATTTATTTTTTTGCATCTAAATGCATTTGGGCAACAAAACAAAGGGTGAAACAGGAACATTCATGTGCATTGTTTTAGCACCTCAGAAACTTCTGTCTGTCAAAAATGATTTGTGTGAAAAATCTATTTAAGCATTTTTCTTTAGAATACTTTGATATTTTATTATGTAATGTTTATTTAGTGTCTAAAAATGCACAGAATAAAAAAGAAAAAACAGATAAATGAGAAAGAAAGAAAGATTGTTTTTTTTTTTCAGGTTGACCTGTAAACTCTAGCGGCTGCAGTGAATGCAAATCACCCGAACTCACTCGCACAAACCCTAAACGCTATTCAAATGAGACGGCACTGAAATCACAGAGACAAAACTGTCTCAGAGCAACACAAACACAATGGTAAGACCGTATGATTGGCTCAACGATCATCAAAAAAACATACATGCTTTGAATGTTTTGAAAATGCCTACTTTACACCATCACATCAATTCCTTAAAGGAATAGTTCACCCAAAAATAAAAATTGCTGAACATTGACTCACTCTCAGACCATCCAAGATGTAGATGTAGAGTTTGTTTCTTCATCAGATTTGGAGAAATGTAGCATTACATCACTTGCTCAGCAATGGATGTGAATGGGTGCCGTCAGAATGAGAGTCCAAACAGCTGATAAAAACATCATAATAATCCACACCATTCCAGTCCATCTTCACGTCTTGTGAAGTGAAAATCTTGTAAGAAACAAATTCATCCTTAAGCTGTTTTTAACTTCAAACCGCTGCTTCCAGCAAAAATATGAGTCCATAATCTATAATAACGCTTCCTCCAGTGAAAAAGTCTTATCTTATCTGAATCAGGAGAGAAATCTGGACAAATCAACCACCGTTCACAAACCAAAACAGTCCAAAATAGCTTTAAACAAATGTTAATTGCTGGACTGGAGTGGTGTGGATTATTGTGATGTTTTTATCAGCTGTTTGGACTCTCATTCTGACGGCACCCATTCACATCCATTGCTGAGCAAGTGATGCAATGCTACATTTCTCCAAATCTGATGAAGAAACAAACTCTACATCTACATTTTGGATGGCCTGAGGGTGAGGAAATTTCAGAAAACTTACATTATGTAAATAATTTGCGCTTTGAAAATGTGTTTATTCCTGCATAATAAATAAAATAGCATTTATTTGTATATGTATGCAGGCTGATAAACATAGTTATATAGACATCACCTCGGATTAAACACATAGATTTGAGCTTTCGTTAAACTCTTTCAGTTGAACGGACTAAAAACGGACCTGAAGTGCGTCTCATTGTCCGCTGGAGTTATCTGACCGTCGTCCAGCGTAACCAAGTATTTCAGGTCACTTCGCAGGCAGTTTGTCAGACAGCCAAAAGTCCCAGAATGCCTGGCGAAAGCCCAGCTGTGTCCAGCTCGGAGAGTTAACTGTTGCGACCCCTAACGCACCTCTTTCTCCGTCTCTTTTCCTCCTCTGCCTTCCGTTTGTCTTTCTAAACAACCGTTTCTCCTTCTGTTTGGGCAATCTGAGCGTTTGTTTTGCTCTAACGCCAAACCCAGTAAACTAAACATACAGATCGCTGATATTTCAGTCGTGACATCACATCTGACACATTTGGAGATTTCTAAGTGGATTCTTAAAGGAACAGTTCACCCAAAAAAGTCATTTATTCACCCTCATGTCCGTCAAACACCTGTATGACGTTATTTCATCTTTGAACACTTTTATAAGGATTAAAAAACTACAATCCGATCACTTTATTTGAGGACGAGACTCAAACTGAAGTCGCTATTCCATGATCCACAGAAACAAATCCCAGCATACGAGGACAGAAAGTCACTTTTGGTGTGAACTATTCCTTTAAGCATGTCTTTTAAAGCAGCTCCAGGGTCCATCTGTTAAAGACGTTTGGACCTGTTCTCTAATCCACCTGCTTTATATTTCTCTAGTCTCTGGAGACCCGGCGTTGTCCAGTTCGCTGCTTTCTGTCCGTTCTGCATCTGTCCCACACCTGCAACTCTGATAACACAAAGAAAAGACAAAACCAGCCCAGCAGCCTGAGGAACGACACAGCTACGAGAGATTCATCTACTCACATTACAGTTTCCATTTGAATTTTACACTAGTTTCATTTTTTTTTTTAGAATTTTTTGCTACATGTTAGATTTTGCTCTTTTTAAATATTACCATTTAGGTTTCATTTGTTTTATTTGAGTTTTTTTAATTTTTATTTACAGTTAATAATTATAGCTTCAGCTTATAAACTTTTTCATTTGCCAAAGCAACATATGTGTTGCCTTAGCTTAAGTTTATATTTTTCTTTCTTTCTTCTTACTTATTAATTAGTTCATTTATTTAACAAAACTTAATTAAAAAATTTTTTTAATTAATTAAAAAATAATTTTAGATAATAATAATAATAATAACAATAATAATAATAGAATATTGGCACATATTTAAAATTATTTTTCTGGCATTATAAAATAAAATACTTTCATATTAACATGATTTTAATGCTGTCTGTTTCATTATTAATTCTTTAAATACTTTTTTTTAAAAATAAGTTTTACTATATAGTTTAATTTTTATGTTTGTAATTTTTTTGTTTTTGTTTTAATAGCAACTGATTTTTATTTAAATTCACCATCACAAAAAATTACACACACACACACACACACACACACACACACACACACACACACACACACACACACACACACACACACACACACACACTTTAATATAATAAAATAATGCTTATATATTAAAATAATTAATATCATTTTATTATGAAAAAAATATCAATGATTCGACTAGATTTTTACTGCATTAACTCGTTTGAATCCGCCTGGCAACAGTTGGTTCCTCTAACTGAAAAGGACTGTAAATATAGAATCGTTTTTAAATTAAATGTTAATCAAGTGAAAAATATTGAGATGTAATTTAATTTATATTGTCCAACCCTAAATATTACATCTCCAAACTCATACAGAAATATTAATACAGATATTAAACAATTTGCCATTACATTACAATTTTGCCATTGAAGCTAATTTGAAAATATGATGGAAATAAATAAACTGGAGTCAGACTTTGAGAGTGATTGGCAGCAGCAGGTCTTCTGTTAAAGAGACAGTAGCGCCACCTGATGGATCAACTGGAAACCCATCTGATCTCTTGCTGTCAGTAAATCAGCGCTGCTCATGTGTTCGGAAAAATATGTTTGTCTCCAAAAATATAACAGACAAGATTTACTTCAAGACTATCTACTCTTCTCTGGCAAAGCTACAAAATATAAAAATAGAACTAGATTTATATATTTTCTGAAAGAAATCTGAGCGTTTTCCCAAAGAAAACTCACTGCCGCACTGCTGGAGTGCTGTGGACGGTTGCTAGGGTGTTGCTATATGGTTGCTAGGGTGTTCTGAATGGTTTTTACAAGAAATATATAATATATAATATAATAACAGAATAAATAAATGATTCATCCTAGCACATATTTGATAATTATTTGATTTTATTAGACTTTTTCCAGATGGAGAATTATCTCATCTTCCCAACTAGATTAAAATAAATCATTATTTAATATAATATTATATATTATAATCCTAATATTTTAAATATTAAATATAATGAATTTCATTTTTTGTAATATTATATGTTAATATTATTATATTATATTATATTATTTTATTATTAATATATTTTTATATTATTTTAATTAAATATTAATCATTCTAAAGTTAATTCTTAATTACAATTTAGATAATATTTTATTAACTTGTCACTGTCACTTAAAACGGTCTCAAAACTTTCAAGAATAAGAAAAAACATAATATTTAATATGATTTAATATAGTATTATATATTAAAATTGTTTTTTACATTAAACACTACCATTTATTTAATATTTATTTAATATAGAAAATATATAAAAATGAACACTTTATTAAATAAAGATCTATTTTTTATGGTTTTATTTAATTTCTATATTTATTTATTATGGTTTTAGGCTAAAATACAGTACTTTAGATGTAATTGGTCACTGCTGTCTATGAGAATTAAAAAAAAATATTTAATGTAATATTAAAATTATCATATCTGAAATTTTAACAATGTATTTTTATTTTAAAAATGTAATTTATTTAATATTGAAATATCAATCAAATATATTTTATTAATATTAAAGAAATCTCATTTTTGATTTTTACTTTACAAAAATGAATGCTAAAATACACTACATGTAATTGATAGTGGTAATGTTGCTTTATTTATTTATTTATTTCATTATGTTTAACCTCTTAGCTAATTAAAATACTGCGTTTAAAGACATTTTGCATAAAGTATGTGAAGCTCATCTCTGGCAAAATGTGAAATACGAGCAAGACATGAATAAACAGAAGCCAAAAGCACAAGGAAAGCGATCCAAGATCTGAACATCTGCGTCAAAATAATGAAGCGATGTGGGATTAAACTTTAACCAGCGGTTCTCCACACAGATATTAAACTCTGTCGTCGATGGATCGATATCAAAGCGAAGCTGCCATTAGTGTTTATGGATGCCAAGACCGACCTTGATCCATGTCCAGGGAAGCGTCCGAAAGGCCAACGAACCAAACGCTCGCTCGCTCTTCATTAAAACACACGGGCACGCGGGTCACCGAGTCCACAGCCGCGTCCTTCCCGGGACGGCAGACAGGTGCTGTCTGGGTCAGGAGGTAAATAAGAGCACAGTAAATACACACAGCCTTTCATTCACATGCATAGTGTCTGTAACACAAGACACAGCAGCTGTAGACAGCACAGAGACCCCTCACACACACTGTGACCCTTTTAACCCACATGAGCAGCACTAACAGCTCAGGGGTCAGAGGTCAACCATCAGTAAATCTGAGCTGATCCAAGACACATACAGATGCATGATACACAGCAGAGAACTCATGTAAAATACATATATAGTATTCATTATCATATGTACTTTTCAATGATGTGGAACAATTTGTGCAGCATATATTTCCATGTAACAAATATGCTTACTTTGTCATAAAAAATGAATTAAGGTCATTGCACACCGAGTTCCGAAATTTTCGCACGTTAAAAAATATATACGACCTCACGTTGTGTCAAATCACATTTACACACTGCCTCCGAAACTTTCGTCCGTCATAAAAAAAATTTGGATCAGGTTTGATTTTCTGCGTTTTCGCATTTGTAGCAAGCATTTTGATAGGAAAGGATAACGAATACGAAAAAACTGAAAAATGCATGCGAAAATTTCGGACTCAGCGTGCAATGACCTTTAGAATTTGTATGTAGGCCATATTTTAAAGTAGTAGTTTGTGATATTTCTGAAATATTGAGACAATATTACTATTAATAATGTAATATGCACAAATCTGATTTTTTTTAAATCAGTGAAAACATACATGTATATTTATTTATTATTGTAATTTTTCATTATCATTCTGTTATACATTTGTATATTCTGTATCTATTTTAATTTTTTAATATTTGTTGTATATTGCATAAAAATGCAATGAGCTACATTGTAAATTTATGGTACAAAATATGGTTTTTCTCTGTCAAAAAAAAGTATTAGAATTTAATATATGCATGTAGGCCATATTTTAAAGTAGTTTTTGTAGTATTCGGAAATACAGTGCACAATGCATAAATGCAAAAATATGACATTTGTTTATCACTAAAATGCATGCATACATATTTTAAAAATATTTAAATATTTCGTCCATGACGAAAATGTGCATAAAATTATATGAACATATATCACATGCATTACCTTCCATATATCCTAGTTTTTAATAAGAGAAACAAATTAAATTACCTTTAAAGGCAAGATTTCATAATTCTTTGGGGTTTTTATTATTTTGTATCTAGGCTATTTTACTGTTTCATATTCATGATTTATAAAAAGCTACATTACAAATAGTCAGATCTACATCCATCCATCTATCTATGAGTGTAAATATCTGCTTTAAATATGTATTATATACACATATTTTACATGTGTTACCTGCTATATACTTGATTTCTTTAAGAGGAACGAGTCAAATGACTTTTAAAGGCAAGATTTCATAATATTACAGTTGCCGAACTGCTATAAAAATCAAATCAGACGTGCCAAAAAAGCCATCAATCCGTCGTACGTCACTGCTTTCAGAGCCCAGAGCAAAAGCCATCCATCGTTCAGAGCAGAAATCCACATTAATGGCATAAACGTGCAAATGAAGGGCCGACCTGTCGAGATCTCAGCGCTCTCACTCAGTGCAGCTCATAATTCACATTAAACCCTGCCACCAAACCTTCAGACCGGCAACAAAAACACTCGCCGGGGCCAAGACGCGACGGTAAAGCGGGATGTCATCGCCACGACTAGACCTCAGTGAAATATCACGGCAGAACAACAGGGAACTGAGTTTCAGTCGAGAAGTGTTTACTTTGTCATGCATCACGCCAGAAAAGGGCTGACTGCATGCCATTCGAAACCTACATAACAATCCACTTTACTGATTATACATTAAAGCCCTCGTTTTAATGCATGTACGTTTCATTTAATCCCTCGATTAATGAAACCCACCTAATTCCTAGTTTATTTTCATTCTCGGATCGAAAGCCCATAAATGTGATGCTAATTTACGGCGTACTGTTCGCTATAAATTGATTCCATATGTGAAACGTAATATCTGATGCCCAATAGCCCTCCTATGATGGAAATCTATACTGCAGGGTTTAATCGAAATGTTTTTCCTCTCATATGCAGAGAGTTATAATGGCTTCTGCAAATCTGCAGCCTTCAACGCTTCCAAATCGCCATCTTGCAGTCGTTTCAAGACACTGGAGGCCCTTAAAGTGCATTGATATCAGTGCTGGAGAAAATATTCACATTTACACATAATACAAGTAATGAATCATCCTATCAAAAATATTTGAATCAATATGTTAAGTGCATGATTCGATTGAATCAGTGAATGGTTTTATTTGAACTGGCATTCACATGCACCATCTAAACGAACCGATTCTTTAAGCAATGTAAAAAATTACTAGAAAAGTGAATTCATTTACACGTGACACAACTGATGAATCACCACATAAAATATATATTTGATTCGAAAACAGTGACAAACAAGATTGATCTACAAAATGCACGACTCAAAATAATCTGTAGATCGTTTACTGAATCATTCACGACTCACAAAGCGACGTTGAAGCTTAGAAAAATTCAATTCATTTGAAAGTGCTGAATTCATTTATACATAATACAACTAATAAGTCACCTTCAAAAATATATTTGGATTCGAAAAGTGACAAATAACAAGATTTAGCAACAAAAACAAAAATGAGTAGTGCATGACTTAAATTAATTTGTGAATCCTTTTAGAAATCGGTTCGTTCACATGCACAGTCTGAATGAACCAATTCACTATGCAAAACTGCTTAGTGAATCTCACTAGCAAAGTTCTATTTCATTTTTTAATTTTTTAAATGTATGACTTGGATTCCTGTATCGGTTTATTTACATGCAGCGTATGAACGAACTGATTCACATTCAAGCGATGCAGAAATGCACTAGAAAAGTTACTGAAATTACTCATAATATAACAAATAAAGCACTCTACCAAAAATATATATATATATGAGTTGAACAACTAGATTCATCTAAAAAAAGATTCAAATGCATGACTCAAATGAGTCTGTGAGTCGTTTTATGAATCTATCAACCGAATTCACTGAGCGATGTAGAATCTTGCTAGAAAAGTTAAATTCATTTGTAACAGTACTGAATTTACACATAAAACAACTAAAAATTTGAGTAAAAAAAAAAAAAAAATCAAATGCATGACTCAAATGAATCTATGAATCATTTTATGAACCTACATGCACCAACCGAACGAACCAATTCACTGACCAATGTAGAAACTTGCTAGAAAAGTTAAAAAAAAAAAAAAAAAAAAAATGAGTTGAAAACTTGGTGACAATTAACAAGAAAAAAATGGAGCATGCATGAATTCATCTGTGAATTATTTTTGAGTCACTTCATTTACAGTAGATGCACCATCTTAACAAACCAATTTACTAAGTGAACTTAAAAAAAGTTCAAAATTTGAGTCAAACAAAAAAAATCAAATGCATGACTCTGTGAATCGTTCTATGAACCTACATGCACCAAGCGAACGAACCGATTCACTAAGCGATGCAGAAACAGTTCAAATCATTTGAACAAAAAAAAAAAATTTAAAAAAATGCTGAATTCAGCAACTGTCCAAATCGAAGCCATTCGCTCACATACACACCTCCAACGAAACCGGGCCGTAACGGTTGATTCTGGGCCGCGATCCATCCAAATTCCCTCTGGCATTTAGCTTATGGAAGCGGCACAGAGAAAAGTCCTCGGCCAAAAGCCTATTGCAGAATAGCTCAGCTTTCATTTCAAAGCCCTGTCTTTAGTGGCTTTTTCCTGATTTAACTTTCTTCTGGCCCATTAAAAGTGTTCATAAAATTAGGTTAGCAAGTGTTTTTGCCATTAGCAGTTAGCTTATAAATAGAAATCTGAACTGCTGGACGGGTTTGGGATTGAAGCTAACCGCTAATAATGTGGCACTATGGGAGAAATAGACAGTCTCTAAATGATCCTGGAGAAAAATAAAACATTGACGGTGATTAAAATGACATAAAGCAGAGAGTGTAGCATGAAATTAGCCGCTCTATTTTAGCAGAGAGGGCATTAATGTGTTCTGCATCGGGCCTCTGAGGTTGCATGGCATTTTTAGCAGCTAGCAGACGGTTCTCATTTGTCATTCATAGTTGCATGCATGTGCATGAACAGATACACAATTCTCAGCACATGGAGTGAGATGGGCAGAAAAATTGGACTATATCTGCAAAATGAAATCAAAACTGATACTTCTTAAGTTTTTATCCCAAGATAATTCATGCTTTTATCTAAAAACTTTGAGTCATTCACACAGACACGACACAGCTGACGTTTTTAGCATCTCAAGCCCTGAACCATGTGATATTAAGCTGATGTGTCAAATTAAAAGCATAGCTAAACTTTGACTTTTACTGGAGTCATGCAAGCTGATTTCAAATACAAATTAAAAGACTGGCAATGAAGCTAATGCAACAAATTCATAACTTATGACAATCAAAAGCTACGAGTCAGCTAGGGCTGTACGATTTGGGGATAAAATCAAATTGCGATTTTTATGATTAGAATGTTAAAAAAAACATTACATTTTTAGATTTCTAAATAAAATAAAATAAAAATAAAAACCCAGTTTTGCAGCGCTTGTATAGAGATGCACAATTTGGCCAAAATTGTAATTATAAATCAATATGGCTTTAAAGTAGAAGTAGTGAAGTAGTAATATAATAATAACAACAATTATTATTATTATTAAATCAAACTATAAAATTAGTGAATTAAAAAAAATATTCAATTTGTAGGTTTTTTTATGTAAAAAACAAAACAAAAACATTGCAGTTTTTGCTTTGCTTGTTTGTAGGGCTGCACAATTTGGCCAAAATTGTTATTGTAAATAAAAATGATTAACATTTAATATTTAACAAATAAATAATAATTTATTATTTTAAATGTAAACAATAAAAAAATGAAAATTGCTAAATAAAAAATATTTTAAAATCTAATAAACAATCTAATATTTTTGAAAAATATTAATTATTTTATTTTTGCAGCAATAACTGCGAATAAAGTCGGTCTGAGATTTACACGTGAGAAGCAGCTCACGTGTAAATGAACACAGTGCCACATTTCACTCTGAAACAATTAAATCACAGCTAAACGCATTGATGTGTCATATCGGGCTTCCAGTTT
Organism: Acrossocheilus fasciatus; assembly: GCA_036784905.1. Taxonomy (NCBI): domain Eukaryota; kingdom Metazoa; phylum Chordata; class Actinopteri; order Cypriniformes; family Cyprinidae; genus Acrossocheilus; species Acrossocheilus fasciatus. The sequence continues at coordinate 3,070,932 of CM071962.1, read as the reverse complement.
GATTCCGATTTATCTCAGTCAAGTGATGCATTTTACATTTGGCAGACGCAAACACAATTACCATATAGTAAAATATGTGTGCTATGTGGTAATTGTGTTCTTTTGCATATGTTATCAGTTCATGCAGTGCTCTGCCGTTCAAGCAACCAAATGCATGCTGGGAATCAAAAGGAATAAAAGTACTGTTGTTGCTTTTTTTCCACCACTGGCACAGACAAAAATGCCTATATTCTGTCTGAAATGGATGCAACCGCAATGGTGCTTTATACTAAGCACTGCAGTCAGAGATGCATCACTAGCACACCAATCAAAATATCCGTTACCATCCGCACCCGCTCAAATGCCAGCCAATAGGAAGTCTGCACGCCAGGTCCACGTCCTTGCCGGAGCTGATCACAGGCTGCAGGAACGCCAACAGCAAGGTAATTCATTCTAATTAGGCCGTTTGCCATTCCCGAGTCTATCCTAACTCGGCCAGCTGCTACCTGAGAATGTTGCTCTTCAATCAAAACCAGTGGCCGACCCTTGTCTTTCACCGCTGGGGAAACCATCAGGGCAACGGGGAAGAGCTCGACTCATGTTCGGCTACAAAACAGCACGGCGGTCGGCGGATGTTTAAAATGGCCAAGCATGACTCAACCGAAGGTGCCTAACTGTTGTCTTTGGCCGTCTGGCTTGGTCCTTTTTCTAATAATGGCTAAAGTTTCACGCTTTAGAGCTGTAACAACATGGTACGAGGCAGCACCAATGAATATATTAAGGTCTTTCAAGCTCCATCAGGTGTGTGAATCTCAATTTGACAATGTATCCAAACACACAAATCAAACATTGAGATCGGTGGTTCATAATTTGTAGATTTTCTGGAGAGCTCTGCACTGGATTGTACAATTTACAGTTTGTATAGCAAACACATCTATTGGCGTTCATATGTAAAATGTATACATATGTTGGCTAGACAATGGCTTACACAGCATCTACATATTGATATCATCTAAAACATGAACATTTTAAGTTCTAATATGAGATCACAAAATAAGAAGCTTATAAAAACAAAACAAAACAAAAAAAATTCTAAAGTTTTTCAAATTTATGTAACTGCCCGAATATTATATAGCACTTTTTTTGTCCTGGTATTTAATTTTTTATTATTGATTATTTTTGTATATAACCTATGTTTATGTTCATTTTGTTGTTGTTGTTGTTGTTGTTGTTGTTATTCTCTTACATGCTTTAAACTGTACAACATAAAAAATGAACATTTTGAGTTATGAACAACTTTAGAGGCATGAAATTTCAATAATTACTCAAAATACGCAATAATTCAATACGATCTCAAACCAGAACTCCAACTACTTAAGACCTTTTTAATAGCAAATGCATTTATATTTATAATAAAAGTCATTTTTATTGTTTTATTTATGAGTTTTAATAACTGTCAAAGCTTCACAAGTGAAATATAAGCAAAATGGTTACTAAACCTGCTAGAATGGATGCAATTTTGGCAACAATGGCATTGATTTTTTTTTTTTTTTTTAAATAAAGCATTAACATAAATATGTAATTTACGTTATTTGTTAAAAAACGAAATCCATACGAACCTCAAAGGATTCATAAACATTTGTATGTCTCGATATTATTTTAGCATTAATGATAAACTCTTATAGAATTCAATAATATTTTGAACTAGCTTTTATTTGTATGTTTCAGTGATATGTACTTGAACAAATTTAGGTGATATGAACAAATTTTCAGCACTTCAACATTTAATACTTCAAGTACTTATTTAATTTCAGCGAAGGCAACATGTCTAGTTTATTTCACTTAACGAAAACAATTTTTAATGGTTTTAGCTAACAATAACAACATTATGTCTCTGTATTTGTTCATAAGTAAAAGAGTTACGTTGATATTTTACTTTTAAGTCTCTGTCCAAAAGTAGCCCACTGTACGCATGTGTCTACGAATACTAATGAGATCACGTTGTAAATTCACTTTGTAGGGGGCATAAAGCACAGAGAAAGGACCTCTTCAAACTGTTAGAGCCCTCAATGAGGTCTAAATCCCGCACGGGACACTTAGGGACAGAGTTCTGACCCAATTCACAACCAAACAGGAAGAAATGGCCGAATCCTAACAAGATTTATTTTCATTTGCTTTCAAGACGCGGCGGAGGCAGGAACTAGCTTTCGCTCGCTGTATCTTTAAAGGACTTGAAGTTTTCTTGGCAGCTCAGGGAAGAACTGCAAGTTCAGCCAAAATAGACAATAAAGCAAAGGGGAGGAACATGCCAAAATGAAGGGGGCAACTAGTTCCAGGGGTTCATTTTTCCTTCATGATTCACGCTGGAAAAGAAAGCACTTCCCTGTCCTCAAATGAACTCTCGCCGCGCTCTGCGACTCTTACAAGGAAGCGCTGGGGGAGGGGACGGCCACGCGCATTTTTGCGCGCTCGCAGAACTGGGTCAACTGCAGACAAGTCAAAAGAAGCAAGAGAGGTAAACAAACCGGCGAAAACTCGCACGTACAGACACTCAGAGTCAATGAAAGAGAATCTTTTCTCCTCTGCTCTCGTGACTATCCAGACTCTCGCTGCAGCTGCGCGTGACTCCACTGTATTCAACAGATCGCGCTCGGCCTCAAGTTCCTTCCAACTGTCCTGAGGTTCTTCTACTGATTATATGCTTTGTAGAGGAATTAAACTGAAATGTTTTTGAAACAAGGGAGATGCGAGATGCTCACTGCACGCGCAATTGTAAAAAACAACACCCCATAAGACTTGATGCAAAAGCTTGCATTTTGCATTTAGTTGCTGCAGTTGTGGTTTTGGAGCATCATTAATTTTGGTATGTTTTTTTTTTTTTTTTTTAGAGAAGGCATAAAAAGTTATTTTAAATGCATGCCAAATTAAAGGGATAGTTCACCCAAAAATGAAAATTCTATCATTAATTACTCACCTTCATGTCGTTCCAAACCCGTAAGACCTTCGTTCATCTTCGGAAAACACAAATTAAGATATTTTTGATGATACCCGAGAGCTCTCTGACCCTGCATGCACTGTAAAAAGCGATAAGTTGACTTAACTTAAAAAAATTGAGGAAACCCGTTGCCTTAAATTTTTTAAGTAAATGAAAAATTAAAAAAAAATAAGTTAATTGAATTGTCAAGTTCACTTAACTTTAAAAAAAATAATAAAAAATGATTATGTACATGATAATTCTAAGGCAACAGGTTTCCTCAATTTTTTTTAAGTTAAGTCAACTTTCACTTTTTACAGTGTGGACAGCAATGCAACTGAAATGTCCCCAGACCCAGAAACGTAGCAAGGATTTCGGTAAAACAGTCCATGCAAGTTCAGCCGCAATTTTTACAAAGCTACGAGAAAACTTTTTGTGTGCAAAGAAGACAAAAATAACGACTTTATTCAACAAATCTTCTCATCTTTCCTGTGCACGTAAACAACGCATGCGTATAGATGCTGCTGACGTAGAAAGCTCGTGCGCTGCGCCTTGTTTACGTGCAGAGGAAAGCACACACATGCGTCGAGAAGATTTGTTGAATCAAGTCGTTAAGAGAACAAAAAGTTCTCTTGTAGGTTCATAAAATTGCGGCTGAACTCGCACGGACTGTTTTACCGATGTCCTTGCTACGGGTCTGGGTCCGGGAACATTTCAGTTGCGTTGCTGTCTATGGGAGGGTCAGAGAGCTCTCGGATTTCATCAAAAATATCTTAATTTGTGTTCCGAAGATGAACGAAGGTCTTACGGGTTTGGAACGACATGAGGGTGAGTAATTAATGACAGAATTTTCATTTTTGGGTGAACTATCCCTTTAAGCTTTAAAGCCACTTATAATTATTCGCAAATTCATTACAAATAACATCTACCACCAATGCACGATCACCGAGTTTTCTACAGCCACAAGGACCAAAACCAGTTACCCAGAATGCTTCAGAGATGCACTAATAGGAGCTTTTACAGCAGCGATATGGCACCACATTGAAACCACAATGACTAAGACGATATAGATGAGTCAAGCGTGCTGCCAAAACCACCAAACCACAGTCAAAACCCACAAAACTATCACTTTTGCTTGAGTCACTTTCAATAACTCTGGCGAGCAGTAGCTGTAGCATCTGGCAGAGCACAGGAGATACTTAGATTCATCAAACTACATGAGAAAGCACATTCCACATGCAGTTAAAACCATACTGTACAAGTTGCATGAATCATTGTCATCTTTATGCTATAAAGTGGTGCTACACCAATTACATTTCTTTAGTGTACAATTATTAGAATATAGAATAATTGTAAAATAATGAAATGTGACCACTGCACTTCTTAAGAAAAAACAAAACAAAACAAAAAACAGTAAGGTACTTAATATGACATGATTTTGACGCAATCAAATATTAGTAACTCTTTTAGTTTTTATAATTAAATGTGCATATTGAGCATTAAATGTTACTTTTTTCCTTGTAAAGGAAATTCTGTGAATATTCAATAAAAGGACACTAAGGTGATTACTCGTATTAAATACCGAACTGTATAATGTCTGTACAAAATGTGATCATTTTGAACAGATTGAAGTTATTTAAATACTGAAGTTATTTATCTAAATACTGAGCAAAAATGATAAACGACATATAAGTGAAATTATTTTGCCATTCTGTAATGTAAAATTATCTGCAGACGAGCGTTTAAGGATTCTGCTCTTCTGAAACACTCTGACTGCATTACCAAACTACTATTTACAACATGCACTGTTATGGTTATTTTAATTTATTATATTCACAATTCATATGCATCACACACTGTTAAATTTAAACAGGCCTATGGTAAATATAGTATTGTCAATACAGCCACGAAAAACAATCAGTCAGTAGAGTACTGGTGGAAAAATTGCAGTTTGATAAGTTGGCTCAATTAAAAATCACTGTTTTCATTTATTTTAGACCTTTATAATATTTACATAAAAATGTGCATTTTTTAAAAGTGTAGCATATTTACACTTAATATGTAAAAACAGGTTTCCTATCTAAAGCCGTAAAGCTACCGGTGAGTATTTTCATTCTATACATAGTCAAAAAATCCTATAAGACTGTCTAAAGGTATCATAATATGGCAAAATCCAAATGGGATCAAATTTGGAGATAAAAGTTTTCAAAACCATTAAAAAATGTGCTGATGTTCCACACTGAGAACCATTGTATTTGTGAACTACTGAATGTTCTAAAAAGATGCTGAATGGTTCCAAATGATAGGAATACCAGAAGAAATCCCACAGAATTTTTAATGCAGAATTAAACTATAACAGGTAGCCTACACTCACCTTAAAAACATCAGGAGGTCATTTCAGAGACTCGCAGTCCTTCTGTTCACTGTTTGAGACTTTGAGATCTCTGAACCAGTTCCTTCAGTGTTCCAGTAAACTTCAGGACGTCCTGGTGAAGGATTATTGTGCTGTGGGACAAAGAGAGAGCCGAATCCCACGGTAAACTCCGTGAACTCGTTTGATCGCATCTGTGTTGTGCGTCTTCGCGCGCCGCGCCGCGCCGCGCCACTTCTTTGATTACGCTCGGTTACGCACTAGACTCTCTGCTTTCCACCATTTTATTCACACATGTAAAGAGGGAAAGCAACTTGAGAAGTGTCAAAATCACCGACTGGAATTTCGGGATGTAAATTACGTTTGTATGCGGAACGATATAACAGCGGTTTGGAACGAGGGACGTTTGGATGGGGACTTTCGCGTCTGTTTGTTCCATCAACGTCCATTTCCACGTGCCTGCTGAGGGAAAATCACCGTGTTAAACATGTTTAAGCCTTATTTAGCTCAGCATGTGTATCGGTTGAGAGGAAATTTGTATTTTGCAGCTAGAAGTGAGTATAAAAACTTCATAAAAAGTTTGATCTCACAGATTATTTCAAACTCACCTGCATCTCTCCGACTAAAACACCTCGACAGGGAATATTGGGTAACAAACACTTCAAAAATAACATTGATTTGGAAACGCTTTACAGGTCAAAAGTCGTGTAGATGCAAATATATGTATGACGGCATATAAGCATTCAAGTTTAATGACATTTCTAATTCTGTGAAAATACACGAAGTAAGTAATCTATCTATATTTTAAACATGCATATATTTAAGCTTTAAAAAACTAACGTGTTACAAATTTATTATGTTTTGTATGAATTTATGAATTGATTCTGGAGCAGTAGTGTAGGTGTGTATAAGTATTAAAAATATTTATATAATTTATTAAATTATAAGTGTGTGTGTGTATATATAACATATGGAAACGTTAATGAACAATGTAAAAAAAAAGATAAATTACCTATTGCAATGATGTTTTATGCAAGTATTTGTATGTGTATATATACAGATACTGTAATAAAATGTGCAAACAATGGTTATTTTACCTTGGCATAAACTAATGTAGACAGGTTAAATATTAAATCATGTTTTTGACTGTGTGTGTGTGTGTATATATATATATATATATATATATATATATATATATAAGTAATATGAAAACTTTAAATATAGAGCAAAATAAAATAAAAAAAATAACTTCCTTTGCCTTGGAGTTTATATTGTTTTTGTTTGTATTTACTTGTTCTTTGTGTTTTATCTTTTTCCAGTTTTAAGAACTAACTGACCCCAACTGTTTTTTTTTTCTTTTCTTTTCTTTCATGCATGTATTTATTAATTCTATCTGGATGTTAATTATCATTTCAGTATCATGTTGACCTGACAGCACAGCTGTGTTTCCAGCACATCACAGACAGACAGGTGATGTTTCTTGTCTCTCTGATGGCTCTGCTCTTTGGCTGCGCACCAAGTAATGTGATCAATTAGAGGTACTCCAGAAATGCCGCAGTCACAGGTGTCACTCATAAACAAGCATGCTGCCCCAGCTCGAGTTCACGGAGGGCGTCTGTCCCGCTGTGAACTCTCTTACCTGCGTGTGTCTCGCGTGGCTCTTGTGTTTGGAGACAAAGAGGGAGGATCAGCCCTGATGACCCAGAAAGACGCTCACGGATGGCCCTAATTAGATTAGCCCAGTGTGACGAACGGGAGATGACGTCATGGCTCTGCTGGCCCGGTCATGTGACCGGATAAAACTGTTGAAGGTTAATGCTTAAATTGTGTTTGTGTTCTGATCTGGGATCAGATGACATACTGAAGTGTTACTTAATCAGAAACCTCATTAGAGAACCAGGGTAAATGATATGCTATAAAATGATTTTTCTCTAAATTCTGATTGGATGAGCCACATTAGAAGCCATCTGTAAAATGCTGATTATTAATAACAGCATTCATTTAGTTATACAATATAGTGTTAGATCTTCCCTTACTGGTGGCACACAAATATCACTCATTTAGCCATTTGTGCATCAGTCTCTATGGCAGCATAAAAAATATATATATATATATATATATATTTTTTTTTTCAATTTTTTTATATTTATTCTCCTTACAGCCTTCCTTACAACTGATCTTTCTCACTATACTCTCTCACTCTTTATTTCTTTATTTCTTCTCTAAACGTTGGGCTGTCAGGTTTCTCCTTTTATCACACGACCGGTCATCCCAGTATAGATGCAACATCTGTATTTCATTGCCGCCGGAGTAATGATAAACACACTCTCACAGCTGATCCAAAACCCACATCGCACGGATGGAGGTGAGTGCTGGATATATTACTGTTAAAACACCTTTGAATTTATTTCTTCAGGCCCTGCTTCCCCAGAGAGGCCAGCCCTCGACTCGCTCTGTGGGATTACGGGAGGATTTTCAAGGCTGCCTCATCCTACGCAATCAGATGAAATTTGCAGGCTTGCAGAGACTCGGCAAATAAAACTTCACTAGATCTGTCCGAAGTCACATAGGGTTAAATTGTGTTGGATGAACAGAAGGATTCTCTTTTCCGTCCTGATTGGTCAGAAACAGGTAGTCCATGTGACTCTCTACATCTTCTGAAGGCATAAGATGCTTTGTCTGAGGAAGAGATCCAAATTTAAGTCATTATTTACTGACATTTTCCACCGCAGCTGTCAAAGCGCATTCACACAGATATTCAGTTCAAATATGACGTGCTAAATTACGACATGGTGATGGGGAAAAAAATCGTCCCATCAATGCGTTTGCATTCACTTGGAAAACTTGCATGTTCCTCCGTTTAAAAAGTTGCATTTGCTGGCAAAATGTTTGCAGTGCCCGAGCTGAGGTACATTGTTTTTTTCTCGCAAAGCTTTCGTGTTCTCCTGAAAAACTTTGCATTTGTTGGCAAAACTTTCACACTCCCTCAAAAAATGTTGGCGGTTGCTTACAAAACTTTCACATTTTGAAATTTAGCTTTCGCAAACAAAACTTTCCGTTTCCCTGAGACACTTTGCATCTGCTGCCAAAACTATGCATTTGCTGGTAAAATGTTCGCGTTCACCCAGAAACTTTTCATTTCCTGGAGCTTTCGTGTTCCCCTGAAAAACTTTGCATATGCTGGCAAAAGTTGTGCATCTCCAGAGAAGTGTCATGTTCACCCGCAAATTTGATGAAAAACGTATTTGCTGGCAAAATTTTGTGTTTCCCAGAGAAGCATTGCATTTGCTGGCAAAACTTTTACGTCCCCCGAGAAGCATTGTGTTTGCTCGCAAAGCCTTTTTATGTTAAAAACTTTATATTTTCTGGCAAAATTTTTGCATCCCCACATAAATGCTGCGTTCTTTCAAACCTTTACATTCTCCCAAGAAACATTGTGTTTGCTAGCTAAAAAAATCTGCATTGCCCCAAGAAACATTGCATTTGCTGGCAAAATTTTTACATTCTGCGAGAAAAATTGCATTCGCTAGCAAAAAAAAATAAATTAAAATGATACCCCCCTGAGAAACTGCATTTGTTGGCACAAAATTTACGATTTCAGAGAAACGTTGCATTCACACGCAAACCTTCTGAATCCTGTCTTTCCCCTAGAAACTTTGCATTTTTGCAATGTTTGCAGAACTTTATGGTCCCTCAAGAAACATTGCCTTTGTTTGCAAAACTTTTACATTCTCCTAAAACATCGCGTTGAGAAACTTTACATTTGACGGCAAATATTTTTGTGATTCTTCCGAGAAACTTTGTGCCTGCTCGTAAATCTTATGCAAAAGTTTTGCAAGCATACGGAACATAAAACATTTGCGAGAGAACACGAAAGCACTAGAATGTATTTTTTTTCCTCTCAATGTGGGCTCCATATTATGATGCAACTGAAAGATTAAAATTATTATTTTTTTTTTATTTTGACCTCGATGCACCATATTTGAGTTCGAGCATCAGTGCACATGAGATTCAAGATGATTTGACATCCAAAAACCATTGTTTTGTGTCTGGTAATTGTTTATAACTTAAGTAACTTGAATAAGCATGTGCATGAATCAGATTTCAGAGATTCAGTGGTCAACTTTCAAAAAATAACTCGGCCTGCTTTGTGCTCAAAGCTATCGTATGACTTTAGAAAACTTGGAATATAGTGCACGAGTGCTTTTATGGTCTTTTTGGACTTCGAAAGCCCTTTTACTGAATTAAATGTTGTGTTTCACAGGTTTGGAACGACATGAGGGTGAGTAAATGATGGCAGATTTTTATTTTTATTTTTCATTTCTTTGGTTGAACTGTGCCTTTAAGTGCACAAAACTTATTTTCTTATGATAATCAGATCTTTGTTTTCCTAATTCGCCCTTTCCTTTGCTCTCTGTTTCTTTCATTAGCTCTCTCGAGTGTCTTTTCAACGGCTCATCACGGCAGCTTGTCCTTTCTGATTAAAAGCGAATTAAAACAAAAGATTTCTCGTCACGGCGACACGCAAAGGCCTGCTTTAATTACCAGCACTTTGAACCCCGAGCGTGTAAAGCGTGGCGTTGTTCTCGTCAATACAAGAGGGCACAATTGGAGGAGATGTGCGCGCTTGCACGCGCAATCAGCGGGTTCCTCGAGTTCTCTCGTGCACCTTCATCCGTGCGTGCAAACCGAGCCGCAAGCGCTAACAAATCTAATGACTAATGATGTGCAGGTGTTTGCCACTGATCCGGCCGCTGTAGCTGCGTTTCATTTTGCGGTGCAGCGGTTGGCGAGCGCTTGGGGAAAGCTGGTCGTGATTCAGTATGTTTGGCGTGTCGTTTGCGCTGAATGGTGCGTTTGAATGTAATCTGTCTCAGGGGACGAGGGGCCCTGCTAAAACCTGACACGAGAGAGACGGGCGTAATCTGAGAGAAAAAAGGCCGTTCCATACAGCACTACAATGTGCATGAGGTCTCTGGCAGGTTACTGAGGACATCGCGCCACCTGCTGGTGGACAACGAAACTGTCGGTGATCTCAGTAACTCACGGAAAAATAAGACTTTTATAATGTTTTTCTAGTCTAGACATATGGAGACTTTTTTTAAATGAAGCAGTCTGTATCAAAATGTTTTTTTTAAGTCATTTAGTATTTATAAATCTCATCTAAAATTCATCTGAAAGAAACTTTGCATGGTATTTACTTATGCTACTGTAGTAAATGTGAGATATGTGACAGTATTTTTACATTTTGCACTCAATTCTATTGCGTTTCAGGGTTAACAGAAATGTCCATAAAATTCCTGGCAGAAAATTACCAGTACATTTTCCTCTTTGTTTTAAAACATAAAAGTGCATTGCTTAGCATGCACATTGGTTTATGAGTATACAAGTGAATGCAAAATTCAGCTAAATTCAGTCAGTATTGTACAATATTGTCCTCTGCACATACTTTGCCCTCTACTGGTTACTAAAAAAAAAAAAAAAAAACCTTACTAAAACATTAACATGGAACAACTGTTTATATATAATGCGGTACTATTATTTTGTGATTTATATCAAAGTACCACATTACCATCTGTAAATATCCTGGAACCATGGTATTGTGTAGTTTAGTGTTTAGTATCATTGCATTGTTTAGTTTACTAGCTTTGTAAGTGAAGATACGTTTATGAGTAATTGGTGCTAATATTTGAGATGTATTGATATGGTAATGCTTTACAAGCATAAACATGACGTCTGGTTGTCTAAAGTTTTTTTTTTTTTTTCTGCAAGAATTGATTTTTATCATCAAGCTAAATGCCTATTGTTTATTATTTCTCCAAAATATTAAATTTCTTCACGTTTCCAGGTACCTACTCTTCTGTTTTACTCACTGGAATATTGGTAGGATATTAGTTGTGTGTTTGGTATCTAATATACTGAAGATTAGCAGCCTGACAACTGCATTTGCTCATTCACAGCCCTGCTGTTTCAATTATGCACACACAAACGTGATAATAGAAAAAACAACAACATAACTTTCTTAGTGGAAAATCCCCAGCGGCAGTTCTTCACGATTTGAATCGCTCCAGCGACCTCTAACGGCAGCGCTGAGTACTGCATTGATCCAGTGTGAGGCGTGCAGTGAAGCGATATTAATACATCTTTATTTTGTTACCCTAACAATCTTGCTTTTCCACATTAACTTCCAAAACATTTTTGCGATACAACATAATATATTTTTGAGAGAAATTAAATAATTATCTCTCGCTGTGGTCTCTAAGACTACAATTAACTTGACGTAGGTTGATGCTGAATTATATTTTCCAAGCATCGCTCCACTTAATAGTCTTGAACGTAACGTTTCTCTGTGATTTTGCCCTGGAGATGTGTCTGTAATAGCATATGGTTTTCAGGCCTAATTACGTTAAATGCAATTTAAGTTTATTGTCTTTTGCATCTAGGGAGAACTGCACATCTCAATTATTAACCAAACTGTCCTCCTTTCTTACTGTCTGACAATTTATAGCGTGATCCAATCAAGTTCCAGTAAGTAAAACCGATGATTTTTACTTTCGTTGACGGGAAAGCACTCGATGGTTAGGCCGCTGTGGGCCTCTGGTCAACAGAAAGCTTTCTGCAGTCTTCAGCCACGTCCCATTGACAGATTTTGACCAAAAACAAATAAATTCAGTGAAAATGAGTGAGAACATTAGAGCACAGAACAAAAGAAAGAAAAAAAATGCAGTGTTTAAGTTCACTCTCATTCAAGTTTGTTAACGAAATAATAAAGTATTTAAAATCATGAAATCCTAAAATAAAATAAAAAACCAAACTTGGATTTGTTGTCAGTTTGCTGTTTTGAACAAGTAAGACCACCAAATTTTGTTTGGTTTAAACTGGTTTTATTTGGTTTAAAATGCATAAATGTCTATTTTGTAGCTTGCTAGTCTTATATGATTAGCTTAGCAACATGCTAATTTCAGACTGCACACTGTTAGAAGAGTTATTGTCACTAAAGCCATAAATGGCACAATGTGGATGTCAAATTGACCACATCTTTTATTAGCATGAACATAACTACACTGTAAAAAGTGATAAGTTGACTTAACTTTAAAAAAATGAGGAAACCTGTTGCCTGAAAGTTATTAAGTAATAATAATAATAATAAAGTTAAGTGAATTAAGTTCACTTAACTTTTTTTTTTTTTAAAATTATTTAATTAATTATTTTAAGGCAACGGGGTTTCCTCAATTTTTTTTTAAGTTAAGTCAACTTATCACTTTTTACAGTGTATACATTTACGCTGAGGCTAATTAGCAAAGTCGCTGATTCTCCATTTTTTGGCGTTCAAGCTCAGAATAAAAATGTTTGCAAGTAACACCTCTAATCAGTGTTGTCATGACGTCATTTTCCTGTGTTTCCAGAGTGATTAGTCACGTGAAATAAATGCAATCATGAGACTTATTAAGAATAGTGGGTTATATAATAGGATATAGAAGTATTTAGTTAATTCCTTTCACACTCCATCACAGTAGGTGGCGGTATGCACCTTTGAAGTTGGTTCGCAACCCGCCATAAAACCAAAAGAAGAAGATTAGTCACGTGATGTTTGCGGCTCAGTTGATTGGCTCTGTCATCTCCAAGAGCAAAGATGGCCGATTTGAAATATCCAGGTATTCCACCATGTTTGTACGCGTAGCAGTTGTTCGCTCACACAATTCACTTGTTCAAAGTAACATGGCTAAATCTTCTTCAGTCTCATGCCACGTACCCATAGTTTTAGTAGCTTCAGTAAATGTGGATTTCTGTCTCCACACCAGCTTTTCCAGACGTTCCTGGTGGCCCGTAACAGTCATCTGTCACTCATCGGCCCAGAAAACAGCACCTAATGGCTTTCACAAGTCAGCGTGGAATAATTGTTTATAATTCATCAGCCAGGCCTGTTTGAGTTCAAATTGAGAGCTGAGCTCATTTTGCATATGGCGAATTTAAAACCAGCCTAATGTGGAAAATGAAACACTAGCATTTGAAAAACACAACTTTATTAACAGGTCTGAGAATGCCATTGACATCCACGTTGACGATGAGGTCATGTTTACACAGCGTCTGCTTGAAGATGAGTCCCAGAATGCACACACACACACACACACACACACACATTCGTACAATGTTAACAGTTGTCTTTTCCATCTTGCAGTCAGACAGAAGCTCATAGATGAACCTGTAGAGCTGCTTCTGTAGACCACAAAATCACAGACCAAACAAAACAGAAAAATCCCTTCTTAATTGGTTTAGTATCAGGCTACCCTTACAAAAAAGAAGTTTATTCAAGTGGGCTATTAGTTTACTTCTTTTAAACTAAAAATAGGAAAGTATACTCTTAGAAATGGGCTTTATGTACTTCTCAGAAATATACTTAAAATGACACTTGAATTATACTTAGAAAAAATCTAAATATATTTGAGCTATACTTGTGCTCCTAGAATCCGTGTTTTCATTGTTATATGGTAGGGGGCGCTAGTACACGTCTTCTGTACAGAATTTCCACAAAAAAAAAAAAAAAAAAAAAAACACGAGAAGAAGAAACCGAAACAACAGATGCTTCCACATGTAATCTAACACCATCATCAGACATAAAACAGCATCAAAACTGAGTAACATTATGGAATAAAATGATGACCAATGAAGAGGTAGTAATGACTGTCAAGCTTTGGTGTGTTGATCTACTCCATCAAAATGTTATTTCTTTTATTTCTTTTTTTATTTATGAAACTTACCCACATTCAAGTGTTTAAAAAAGAATGCATGAAGCTAGAATAAAATGTTTTTGTTTACAGGCATATACCCTGTTATTTCTTTGATGTTTTGTATGTTCAGATATTCATATAACAAAATATATACAAATGAATAAATAGGGACATAGTAGCATACTTAAAGTATAATATAAAGTTCTCTTAAAGAAAACTTATGAGTATACTTGCAGTATAAAACTACTAAACCAGTAGTTAACTGAAACTATACTAGTGTACTAAAAATGCTGCTACAAGTATGTACCGTATTGACCTGAATATAAGACGACCCCCCTTTTTCCAGAAGTACCTTTTTTTCTCTCTGTAAAACACATTTTTTTCTTAAATTATTTTCATATTGCATATTTTTCCTATTTTAAGTTTTGTTTTGAAAGTATGGTAAATACTGGTAAAATGTACCAACAATGACATTGAAAAATATACACTTTTTGATATACCATAAGAATAACAGGTAGCCCATCTGAATTATATAACAATTAGGCTATCCATCTCATAGTAGCCTACCAAAATTTTATTACCAGTAGAAGGGAAATCTTACTGAAGTCTTCAAATCTTGGTACTGTCTTATGTTTGAAAATCACTTACAGAGGAAGTTTGGTCCCATCAGGCTAACATGACAGTCACGACTCGTGCCGCTATAAGCTTTCCTTTTTCTTTTGTTTTCACTCGCGATCTTTACAACACACATTGCATTACATATTTCATGGCACACTCGTTTTATGCGTTTTTGGCGCCACCTATTGTTGTGGGTGTATTATTGACATGTTAAAGTCAGACCCCGATTATAAGACGACTGCGTTTTTTTTTTCAGATGTATTTCCAAGAAAAAAACATCGTCTTATATTCGGGTCAATACGGTAATTAGTAAACTATCAGTATACCTATAAGTTCACTTTTAGTATAGTTGCAGTACAAGCTAAAAACTTGTTGTTTACTCAAAGTTTACTACTGGGATATTTAAAAGTATACTTAAAATGATATTTTATATACTAGAAAGTGGGCCAATTTAGTCCCAAGGAGTATTGAAGTAGTACACTTACGACTACTACACTGATATTTGTATACTTACTACATAAAGTATACTTAAAAATATACTTGAACTTTACTTAAGTATACTTAATAAAATAAACTTAAAGTATACTACTTTTTGGTATGGGTAACACCAAACTCTGTTAGTATCAGTTGTGAGTTGAGTGTTCGGTGTCCTCATGTTGTGTACAGAGTTGTTCCCTATCTAGTGGATTCCAGATCAGTGTTTTATGACATTTAAGATGCTGTCTTAGAAGTTGGCTTTCTAGTTAGTGAGTAAACAGCAAAGTAGCATGTAAAACAACGGCAATTTTTTTTGAGGAAATCAACCCTGCATTAGAAACCATCTTAAACTAGAGTGGTTTGCAGGTTGTAGCTGGTTTAAATTGGTCTTGTTTTGTGGTAAAGCTGATGTTTAGCTGGTTTAGCTAGTCAGCCATTTGACAAGAGCCACAAAACCTCCCTAAAACCATCAAAACATGGCTAGGAAACCAAGAAACTACCCTAGTCTAGTTGTTGCTTATCTAGTGAATTCCACATCAGTAACCTCTGAGGTTTCATGACATTTAAGATGCTGTCTTAGCAGTTTGTTTCCTAGTTAGTGGGTAAACTGCAAAGCAGCATGCTTTAAAACAGCTCCTAACTGGTTTAAATTGGTCATGTTTTGTGGTTAAGCTAGCATTTAGCTGGTTTAGATATTTGGCCATGTGACGGGCCATAAAACATCTCTAAAACCATCAAACTGACCAAAATTGGCTGATTTGAACTGCAAGGAAACCGACAAACTAATAGGCTAGATGTTCCCTATTTAGTGGATTCCAGATCAGTCACTTCTGTGGTTATATAACATTTAGGATGTTGTCTTAGAAATGTGCTTGCTAGTTAATGAGTGAACAGCAAAGTAGCATGTTTTAAAACGGCACTAATGAGTTGTGGAAGTGAGTCCTGCTTTAAAGACCATCTTAAACCAGACTGAAGTGGTTTTCAGGTCATAATTGGTTTAAATTGGTCTCCTTTTGTGGTAAAGCTGGTGCATAGCTAGTTAGCCATGTGACAAGAACCACAAAACCGCTCTTGAGACCATCAAAACAGACTAGCCTAGCCTTATTTGAACTGTTATAAAACAGCTTAACTTCCCTAGGGTAGTTGTTCCCTAGTGGATTCCAAATGAGTCACTTCTGAGGTTTCATGACATTTAAGATGCTGTCTTAGAAGTTAGCTTCCTAGTTAGTGTAGCAGCATGTTTTGAAATTATGGCGCTAATGAGTTTGTGGAAGTGAGTCCTGCAATTTGAACAACAATCTTAAACCAGACTAAAGTGGTTTTCAGGTCTTAATTGGTTTAAATGGGTCTTGTTTTGTGGTAAAGCTGGTGTTTAGCTAGTTAGCCATGTGATAAGAACCACAAAACGTCTCTAAAACCATTAGAACAGACTAGCCTAGCCTGCTTTGAAAGTCTAAGAAAACAACAAACTACCTTTATTTTAGCAAGCTAAATTCAATTTCACCAGCTTTGGTGGATAAAGAAAGATGTTTTTTTTTTTTCTTGGAAAAAAAAAAGAAGAGACAGATTGTATTAGCTCACGCAGAAATGAGGCTAACACTACAGGCTGGGCTATTCATTTAATAACTAGCAATTTCTACATAAAATTCAATGATTTTTTTTCTACAAAATGAATAAAGAATGTGTATTATTGTGTTTTTGCTTTTTTCTGTTTTTATTCAATTTATGAAAGTTATGTAAACTGAATCATTTTATGTTCTATGGTAATTATACAATAATATAATATTTTGTATATGTAATTTAAATAGTCCTGTATTAAAATCCATCTTAAATCAGACTATGGTGGTTTGCTGGCTTAAAGGAACATTCCACTTTTTTTGGAAATAGGCTCATTCTCCAACTCCCCCAGAGTAAATAAGTTGAGTTTTACCGTTTTTGAATCCATTCAGCCGATCTCCGGATCTGGCGATAGCACTTTTAGCATAGCTTAGCATAGATCATTGAATCCAATTAGACCAGTAGCATCGCATTCAAAAATGACCAAAGAGTTTCGATATTTGTCCTATTTAAAACTTGACTCTTCTGTAGTTATATCGTGTACTAAGACCGGTGGAAAATGAAAAGTTGCGATTTTCTAGGCTGATATGATTAAGAACTATACTCTCATTCCGGCGTAATAATCAAGGAACTTTGCTGCCGTAACATGGCCGCAGCAGGCGCAGTGATATTACGCAGTGCCTGAAAGTAGTCCCCAGCTAGGTAACTGGTTATAATATAGCTGGGGACTACTTTCAGGCGCTGCGTAATATCACTGCGCCATGGTACGGCAGCAAAGTTCCTTGATTATTACGCCGGACTGGGAGTATAGTTCCTAGCCAAATCGAACTAGAAAATCGCAACTTTTCATTTTCTGCCGGACTTAGTACACGATATAACTACAGAAGAGTCGAGTTTTAAATAGGAAAACTATCGAAACTCTTTGGTAAATTATGAACGCGATGCTACTGGTCTAATCGGATTCAATGATCTATGCTAAGCTATGCTAAAAGTGCTATCGCCAGACCCGGAGATCGGCTGAATGGATTCAAAAACGGTAAAACTCTACTTATTAACTCTGGGGGAGTTGGAGAATGAGCCTATTTCCAAAAAAAGTGGAGTGTTCCTTTAAATTGGTCTCCTTTAATGGCCAAGCTGGTGTTTAGCTAGTTAGCTGGCTGGCCTCCGAGCCTGACTGTGTGACAAAAGCCACAAAACCACTCTAAACCCATCAAAACAGACTAGCCTAGCCTGATTTGAACATCTAGGAAACCAAACTATCCTTAAAAAGTTTATTTAGCAGGTTAAATGCAATTTCACCAGCTCGGGTGTATAAATAAACATGATTTTTCTTGGAAAAAAAGAGAGATATTAGCACACAGAGAAAATTAGGCTAACGCTACAAGCTAGGCTAACTGAGGCAGGGATTGGCCAGGTAAGCTGTCATTATCTGAAGAGCGATCGTGTTATTAAGATGTCACACAGTAGCCAGTTTAATGCAAACAACTTGATTGATTGCATGAGTCCTTCATGTGATAATGGAAAAGTCACAAATGATTATATTTTCTTTGACAAGGATCGCTAGCTTCAGTTTAAAGCCTGCATGCCAAGCTAACCCAAACACAGGGGTGCGAATAATCCCACAAGGCCGCTGAAAATGTTGCATCGCCGCTTTTCTCGCCCTTAATGATGAATGACCTAAGGTGAACGATGAAGTTTCACGTTTTTCGCGGCGTATCAATCTTCAAAAACATCCACACGTATCGCATTAGCTGCCAGGCCGAAGGCTGACCAACCGTTGTACCGTGTTTTGATTCTGTGTGAAAGAAATCTGTGTGATCGCCAAGAACTCCAAGCCACAATTTAATACACACGTCTACGTTTACAGCAGATTTCTGCTGAATGTAAAGCGAAAATCTAATATTGTATAAACAATAATGAGTAATGAAGTGTGCGTGTGTTGTAAGACTGATTTCAATAACGTGGATAGACATCTGAGAAAACAATGGCATTCGTGAGAGAAGTACTGGTGAAGTATGTCATCATTTTTGTGTTAAAATACTTTCTCGTATGCTAGTTAGAAGTTCAGAGTGACTATTAAGTCCTATTCGGATGGTGATTGTTTCTCATTGGGATGTCTGAAACTAATACATTAGCATGCGACCTCAGTGATAAAACTCATGCATTCGGGTGGCAGTTTATTCACGGTGGAGGAACAAGTTCTGTTGGTGTGTTCAAGTCTAAATGGGACGTTCATATTTACGAGTTGGGAAATCGTAATTGCGACATCAGTTGCGTTCAAGTCACTTTGGTCGAAGTAAGATGGTGGTGTACATATTCTAAAAAAAATTCAGCAAAAGTTCTGCAGAATGATTAATTAATGTGCATCAGGAGTGTTTTGCTTTGTTTTTATTCAGTTTATGAAGGGAAAAATGATTAAATTATAATGTAAAATTAATTTAATGTAAATTTACCAATGTTATCTTTAATAAAATGTCAACAAAATGTATGTCATTGCTTTGACAATTAATGCATTCGTATTTAATAATAGGAAAATAATATAGTATTAATTATTTGATAATTTAAATATCCTATTTAAAAATAGGAAAACTGGCGAGCTAGACTTGTTTTCGAGTACAAATATCTAAACGTTATTAAATCAAGATACATTAACTTGAGAAGCATAATGACTTAAAGGGTTAATTAATCTATTAATCACTTACCCCCATGTCGTTCCGAACCCGTAAAAGCTTCGTTCATCTTCAGAACACAATGTCATCGATGTCACAAAAGACATCGTCAAAATAGTCCATCTGCCATCAGTGGTTCAAACTGAATGTTATGAAGCAAAGAAAATACTTTTTGTACACAAAGAAAATAAAAATTACGACTTTATTCAACAATTCGTCTCTGACGAGTCAGCGTAGCGCCATTTTGGAGAATATCTGCTGGAAGCAAACTGCGTACTTTGTCTCAGTCGCACCACACGGTGGTATTTTCGAGCTTTATAATAATCTGAAAGCTGAATAAATAAGCTTTCCTTTGATGTATGGTTTGTTAGGATCGGACAATATTTGGCTGAGATACAACTATTTGAAAATCTGGAATCTGTGGGTGCAAAAAAATCAAAATATTGAGAAAATCGCCTTTAAAGTTGTCCAAATGAAGTTCTTAGCAATGCATATTACTAATCAAAAATTAAGTTTTGATATATTTACAGTAAGAAATTTACAAAATATCTTTATGAAACATGATCTTTACTTAATATCCTAATGATTTTTAGCATAAAAGAAAAATGGATAATTTTGACCCATACAATGTATTTTTGGTTACTGCTACAAATATACCCCAGCGACTTAAGACTGGTTTTGTGCCCCAGGGTCACATATATGATATGAAGTCTGAAGAATTTTCAAAATGAAGTGAATGTGTGCTTAAAACAAGAAATAATATCTGCCAGTGCGGTCAGAAAAATAAACTAGGCCTAATTCAAAGGGAAAACCAGATTATTTTTCTAACCCTATTTATCAGAAGTCAGTTCATAAAACAAGGCTTCATATCATTCTGCTTCTCAAGCAAATGCATCTTGAGGTCTGGATATGCCGGATATATATATATATATTGACTTTTGCATTTTATCTTTCAAAATGATAGAAGTCAATTTAAGAATGTGAAAATGAAAATATTTACATAAGGTAAACCATATGCAAATATTTTAATAAATATTTTTAAAAATGTCAAGTTTTCACCGACTATAGTGAAGCGGTGATCTAGTATTATTTTTGTAAACAGTTTGTATTTAAATGTATTTAAAATACATTAACATCACCACAAAGCATTACCAGTGTTACTGTGAAAAAACAAAAAAAACAGGGATTTTTTTATGTAGGTGGTGGGGAAAAAAAACAAGGCATTCTTGATTTGAATTTCAAAATAATCTAGCCCCTGTAAATTTTGAAATTACATAAAAATGTACATTTTGTGAACTGTCAGATCATTATTGCGTATTGCATTCTTATTATTGCCACCAGGGGTGCTATTTTCATTTGAATGCCATGAGTTTTCATTTCATGCCAATTTTAGCTTTAACACACATTAATACACAATCTTTTAGTGAACTGGGATGTAAAACTGTTGTCTGATTGAGCTTTAGAAAAAGAAAAAGAGAAGGAGCGTGTAGTGTGTACTGTGTGTATGCATGTTTTGCATTTGTAAATGCACACCACACCCAACATTTATTAAATCCACTGTCTTATTAAACATCTGCTGACGGTAGACAGCATGCATAAAACATTCAGAAGATTTAATGAATTTTATTTTTGCCTGATGTATTTCAGCTATGATTTAACTGGCCCTCATAACTTCAGTTCTGTTTAGTGCTTTTCTTATTTTAAGATCTCACGCATACGCTTATTGATTTTTCAACACATTCTCACTGCTAACTTGTAAAATATTGGGCCTGTAGGGTAACCAGACACGCAGGATCTCTTCAATACTGGACGGCCCAGGAGTGGGAACAGGCTTGATCTTTATCATGTTTGAAAGAGAAATATAGTTTAACATGCACTTGGTTGCAAAGTAATGCACAAAAAACTAGCAGGATCGTTCTGGAAAATGGCCACTTTTTGTGTTTCTCATGAACATGTACATTGAAACCTTTATTTTGTTTTCATTTTAGCCATTTTTAGTAAAATGCAATCTTAAAATCTCAACCGTTAACCATTTAATTGAGATTATATATTTTTTCAATTATAATTTTTAATTCAATTTTAAATTAGTTTTTAATTTTGTATTTTACATTTTATTTTTGAAGTTTTATTGTTTTTTGTAAATATTTTTTAAATATGTCTATATAGTTTTTAGATTTTTTTTATTTCTGGTTTTTCATTATGTTAGTACATCAAGTTAAATTAAATGAAAATTAATGGCAACTAACTGAATATAAATAAAATAAGATTATATATACTATCAGTTAATGTTTATTTTATTTAATTAATTCATAATTCAAGTAAATTTTTAATTCAGTTTTATGCAAAATTCTTTTTTTAAATTTATTTACATTTTTTTTTATCCAAGTTTTTTTTTTCTTCATTTGTACAATACTACACTGAAAAAAATTATCTTCTTACTCTGCATTTTTGTTTTATTTTTTAATTTTGTGTTTGTGCTGAAAACAATAAAAATATCTGCCAATCGGGTCCAAATTAAATTTGATTTCCCTTTGAATTAAGTTTTAATTTTTCTTACCACATTCACAAATATTACACAGATATCTTCTTGTTTTAAGCAGAAACGAAGTTAATTTTAATACATTTGATACATTTCCAGTAAATGCATCTTGGTTTAAGAATGTGTAGATATTTCTACTGCAAAACAAGACAAAAATACTAAGTAAGAAAAGCCTTTTTTCAGTGTGCAGCAAATCCCCAACTGATATAAATTGCATTGATTTGATCTGACAGCTTTAACTAGGGTTTTCTAAAAGTGTACCAAGACAAATGATTTCATAAACAGGTGCGTGACACCACACTGTAATTATACACTAGATAATGGGGAATTACGGGAGAGGTGATCAATCAATATTCACTTACACCGACAGCAGCAGTATGTAAAACTACTCTACACTCCACATCGGATTTCAAGCAGGAGTTCAGACCGCATTCCTGTTATGGCCCGTTTGGCAGCTGCTTTGTTGGGTCCGGCTGCATGCTGTGTGTAATCAAGAGTTTGCTTTTCCTTCGCAGGAATCATTCTTCAGATGCGGATGCTTTTGTTGATGTGATTTCATCAAAGTCAGAGGCTGAAACTCAACGGATCTTATCTCTTGCTTCTTTGCCAGACTGCAAAAAAAATGGATTTCTTACTAAATATTTCTGTCCTGTTTTCCAGTACAAATATCTGAACATTCTTAAATCAAGATACTTGAGAAGAAAGTCTTGTTTTCTAAAAAAATGTATCTTGTTCTGAAAAATTAATTAATTTGACGTTATGCTTAAAACCAGAAAACACATTGGTAACACTTTACAATAAGGTGTCATTTGTTAACATTAGTAACTAATATGAACAAACAATGAGCAATGCATTTATTCTTTGTTAATGTTTATGAAAATATAGTTGTTCATTGTTTGTTCATGTTAGTTCACAGTGCATTAACTAATGTTAAAACGCACAACTCGTGGTTTTAATAATGCATTAGTAAATTAGTTAACGGCTAAGATTAATAAATGCTATAGAAGTATTGTTCATTCTTAGTTCATGTTAACTAATGTTGTTAACTAATGTTAATTAATGAACCTTATTGTAAAGTGTTACCAACATATCTGCCATTATGTTGAAAGAAAATAACGACTTTATTCAACAATTTTTTACGTTGTTTACGTATGTGATACTCTCCAAAATGGTGCTATAGTGTGACGCGGAGGAGACAAATTGTTGAATAAAGTCGTTATTGTTGTTTTCTTTGCGCACAAAAAGTATTCTTGTAGCTTTGTAAAATTACAGTTGAACCCCTGATGTCACATGGATTATTTTAACGATGTCCTTGATATGTTTATGAGCCTTGATAGTGTAAGGATCCTTGCTGTCTACGGAGGGTCTGAGAGCTCTCAGATACCATCAAAAATATATTCATTTGTGTTCTGAAGATGAAGGTCTTACGGGTTTGGAACGACATGAGGGTGAGTAATTAATGACAGAATTATCATTTTTTGGGAGAACTATCCCTTTAACTACCACCACTCTCTCTCTCTCTCTCTCTCTCTCAAATTGGCCGTATTTGAGAAAAAGGTTTAGCAATTTCTAATTATTGGGGGGACTAGCCCCCCTCAATGTCTATGGTGGTTACAGCCCCGATCAGACATGAAAATATGTTGTGGCACTATCGTGCAGTCAGTAATGATTTAACGTTAGAAAACTTTAGCAATTTTTTGCAAACATTTCTTTGAATAACATGACTGTAATTATGAACACACAATTGAATGTAACATAAAAGAAAATGATTACTTTTCATTAAAATCTTGATTAATGCCAAAAATGCTTACGTGTATGGGTCTTTTGTTCACTTGGGCAGCCATGTTGCTGCTGTATCTGGTTTATGCTGATAATTCTCATACCCCTTCGTTTGAAGTGTGGTCCCAAAAAAATCCTTGTTTGAAGGGCTATCTGGCCCTTCCACCTACTCCTCCAACCAAAAGAGAATCGAGACACCCCTACCCCTTCACGTGATCGCGCCAAACAGAGGGGTAAGGGGTAGAAATGGGATTGGGCCTTAGAAACGCCCTAACAACAAATTCTCTTAGAAACTACCTACAACACTTTAGCAACCATCTAGATTCTAGCAAATCCCTAACTACTATTTTAAGCAGTTTTGCTTCTCAAGTAAATGTATCCTGATCTAAGAATGTTTTAGATTTTTATTGGAAAACAAGAGAAAAAAAAAATTAAGTCAACAAATTGATTGACACTATACTTAAATGAAAAAAGAAAGAAAGAAAAAAAAAAAACACTTGCAACCAGAAAAGGGAAAACTTTTTTTTTTCTAACCCCACTGGCAGATTTTTTTTTTTTCTTCTTGTTTTCAAGAAAACTCACTTCATTTTTATTCATTTTTCTGAAAACAAGACTTGAGCAATTTGGCTCTTTAAGGAAATTGATCTTGATTTAAGAATGTTTAGATATTTGTACTGGAAAACAAGACAGAAATACTGAGGAGGAATGTCATATTTGCAGTGAATTTTGGCTCTTGGTCTGAGCTCCTGTCACCACAATGTTGGCCCAATCACAATGATGAAGATTTTCTCTTGTACTGAGATTAAAAAAAAGAGGAAGTACATTTCTAAGTTGGATTATTTTACTTGTTTTGACCACAGAATTGTTTTAATCAAATTATATGAGTGAGGTTTGGCTGGAGGCTATCAATCCTGCTTGAGGGCCGTAAATTGATACAGACATGAGCTGTTTCCATTCAAAGTGCGAAAAATTGGAATATCGCATAAAACATTTGCGAATAAAGCAGTTTCCAACCAGAGAGACGAAAACAACAAAATCGTCACTTAGTGATAAACTGGTGCCAAATATCACTAAGAAAAAGGTAATTAGCTGCGATAGGAGAAGCCATTGTGGGTCTTTTTTCGTACATAATAAATTGAATATAATAAAATGAAATGCAGTTTTTAATTAGATCAGTCCACTGGTTAGTCCAGTTATGCATCACGCAATATCACATGATTTTTTTATGCGCATTGAGGAATTTAATTGGTAAATATGCATGTCAATTTAAATGTGCACGTGTAAATCAGTTTATGTGCATGTTTTATTGGATAAAAAATGTATCCGACTCAGTTGAGGGCGAACTGCTAGATAGTTGCTTGGGGAGATCGGTCTGCTTGGTTAGTCCAGTTATGCCGTTCCATCATGCAACGTAACATTACTTTTTTTGATGCGCATTGAGGGATTTATTTCATAAATGTCTTTCCATCAATATTTCAAAGTTTTATTGAATAAAACATTTATCCGACTCAGTTGAGCGCACAAGTTTTTAGTGCAATTTTTTAAATTTGGTGTTTCATTTAGCTTTTTTATGCTATATCCCAAAATGGCATTGTTAGATGGTTATTAGGGATTGCTGGTAATTACACCGAACCACTTTGATGACAGACTTTGGCTCAGGCATTTCAAAATGACCAAAACATTTCAGATGCAGAACCGACGAGACGAGAGGTGTGCGGATCCATTTGCAAGGCTTTTATTCAGGGACGTGGTCACAAAACAAGCAAGGTTCATGCAAAGGCAAACAGGTACAACACAGGCAAGACAAAGAGTAGTCCTAGGGCAAGCGTGGGTCTTCGATTGATGAACAATATCCAACAAGGCAAGGCAGAGAGATAATCCAGGTACACGAGCAATAGTCCAAGCAAGGTGCAAACAGAGTCCGAACGGCAAGGCAAAGGGTTAATCCAGGAAACACGGGCAAGAATCAAAACAGGCAAGACAAGACTATGACAACTAAGTGGGCTCCGTAGCGCAGCTATCGCTAGTAGAGTGATAAACGCTATTCAATACTCAGCAACTAGAGCAGGATCTGAATGTGTTTTAAATAGAGTGTGTAATAGCTCTCAGGTGAGCGTGTGATTGGTGGCAGCTGTGTGATCAGTGCAATGGATGATGGGAACTGTAGTCCGGAGTGACATATAAAAGTCTGTGTGGTGTAAGAGTCAATGTAAAGAGAAGACAACATCTGGTGGTGAACAAATGGAAGTGCATGGACCGGATTCGTGACGCTCTGCAACAACATCAGTCCATTGTTAGTAGAGTTATGCCATCCAATTGCACAGAGTCACATGACTTTTTGAAGCGCATTGAGGAATTTATTCGGAAAATAAAAAAATTTCCATTGTAGTTTATGTGCATGTTTTATCAGACAAAAATTGTATTTGACTCAGTTGAGGGCAAAAAAAAAATGTATGCGTATTTTTAGAATTTAGACGCATCTTGGCATTTCCATTTAGCATTTTCTTGTTTTTATGCGATATCCCATAATGACATTGTTAGTTGCTAGGGGAGATCGGTCTACTGTTTAAATATTTAAATCAATATTTATGTGCATGTTTTGTTATTGGATGAAAATGTATCCAACTTTAAAACGCCATGGTTGATTGATCATAAGGCTCCGCTACACGAGTGTTTTTTGTTGCATGGAACAGAACTGTTGCAACTTGTGCAAAATGAAAACAAAGTTACAATAGCAATAGTTACAATTTAAGCACCAGCTTAAATGCCTTGCGTACCAGAGGGATGGAGGCTACTGCACACACTACATTAACTATGACAGAGGGACCAAACTGCTTTATTTAAAGCTTTATTTCCACCAGAGAAATGACTGAAGTCGATACATTCTCTCTCTCTCTCTCAAAATATAGCGATTCAGTATCGAAGCTATTTTATTAGTAAAAGTCGAGGGGCAGTGTTCACAACAAGTTTGTGTCCTCTTGAATGTTTGTAGGCCTATGTGTGCGCAGCGCGATCTCCGACTCCGATCTCACAAACCAAAATAATAGACGTGATTTTCTCAAGCCACATGTAAAATCATAAATGAATTATTATAAAGAATATGGCAGTTGATTACAATAATAGTTCAGTTTATTCCTGTCATTAGTAACAGTTTCCCGTGTGGGATAAATAAAGTTAATATTAGTCTTATATTAATTCCATTGTTATTTAATAACATTCTTATTTATTATCTCTGTT
The DNA here is from genome assembly GCA_036784905.1 of Acrossocheilus fasciatus. Classification (NCBI taxonomy): domain Eukaryota; kingdom Metazoa; phylum Chordata; class Actinopteri; order Cypriniformes; family Cyprinidae; genus Acrossocheilus; species Acrossocheilus fasciatus. The sequence continues at coordinate 3,044,003 of CM071962.1, read as the reverse complement.
AAAGTATTATTCATAAGTCAAAAACCAAAAAGATTTTTTTTTTTTTTCACCATGTTTCCATGTTCTTTACCTCAGGTCCAAAAGAAATGTAAAGAATGTAAAAACTCAACTTTTTTTCCAATTGTTATTTTCAAAAAGGGAGATACTGACATGGATGTTTACAGAGCAGAGGTCACCTTTTTTAATTACATTGGGAGAGATGGACTTTTTGTTTGTCTTTATTATTATTATTATTATTATTATTATTTTGTGCTGTATTATTGGTTGCTGTGTTATTTCTGTTTTAAAAGGCAGCAATAAATAACACTTTAATATCTGAGTGTTCATGTGATTTTATACATTAGTAATGTTGTGAAATGAATAAATGCATAAGAATCATGAAACCGTGATTATACTTCACTGTAATCACTGTAATCATACCAACAAAATCTATAATCGTTGCATCCCTATAGTTTGAGTTTCTTATGCGCATTTTTAGAATTTATGCGCAACTTGGCTTTTCCATTAAGCGTTTGTCCAAAAAAGTGCATAAAAATCGGTGGATGGAAACAGCTATTGTAGTCCCTGATCAGAAACGAGGCAGTTTAGTCGACGCTGATTGCCTTGTGGTTAGTGCGCCGACATATAATTCCCCTCTCTTCTCCCAATGCTTTCCTGTCACCTCTGTACTGTCCTGTCGTATTAAAGGCATTTAAAAAGCCCATAAATTTAACTTAAAAAAAAGAAATGAGGCAGTTCAGGCTTTTGGAGTCAGTCCTTGATGCAAAGTGAACCTCATCTGCAAACAGAAAATTAGCTTCTGAAGGTTTCTACATGAGGGGAACATAACTTCTTTTTGACTTCTCTCGGATTCTTATCCAAGCTCTCAAAATGTGGCATTCAGGTTTTGGCGTCCAGCAGCACAACCTCAAAAAAGCCCTGCTTTCCACTCCAGACATGTCCCAACATTCAGACTCTCAGTAATCACGCTGAGAACAGAAGCCAGACGGCGGGTTCGGCCCAGTGTATCTGCATACGCTCCTGCCTCACGAGTCCAGGATCGAAAACGCTCATGACTCGGCATTCATTATCCATTCCAATCTGAGCCTGAATGGCGGAGTGTTGGAGATTTATGTCGGTCCAAGTTGCTGTTTTTATGTCATGTAAATCGGTGGCTCTGGTAAAGGTCATCTGGATGGTCCAATCTGAGGAAGAAAGGTTTCCATTACAGTAGCCTTCATTGTCAAAGGCGACTCTACAGCAAAACTAACATAAGCGCTGCTGTTTGTACAACTAGTGAAGGTCTCAACTAGATTTTCCGAAGAAAATTTGATTGCTAAGGTGCTCTGGGTGATTGCTAGGGCATTCTAAGTGGTTGCTAGGGAATTGCCTAGAATTCACCCTGGCTGAACCAAGCCTAGCAACTACCTAGAACACCCTATAGCAACCATCTAGCAATTTCCTAGCAACTATCTGGCAATAACCCAGTAACCTCATATAACACGCTAGCATCCATCTAGCAATTTCCTAGCAACCACTTAGAACACCCTAACAACTATGTAGCAATTCCTTAGCAACCACCAGGCAAGTCCTTAGAAACCACCAAGTACACCCTAGCAACTATCTGGCAATACCCTAGCTGAACCTAGCCTAGCAACTACATAGAACACCATAGCAACCATCTAGCAATACCCTTGCAACCCTAGATAGTCGGACCTGATACTCGAACCTGCGACATTTGGGTTACAAGTCTGACTCTCTAACCATTAGGCCACGGCTGCCTCAGTTCTTGGTTCTGGAGGGACGGTTTAGCTCCAACCCTAATCAAACACATCCGAACCTAATCAAGGTCTTACTAGGCATACTTGAAACTTTCAGGCAGGTGTATTGAGGCAAGTTGGAGCTAAACTCTGCAGGACATCGACCCTCCAGGACCAAGTTTAGTGACCCCTGTACTAGATGATGACTAAAAGTAAGTGGGTTTCATTCAGATCTCTAGTCCTCAATATGAAAATTATCAATAGTGATGCTTAGCTTAGCAAATACCAGTATTAATATGTGACGATTTAACCAAATCAATCAGTTTTTGGTGCAGTCGTTCGCAGTACCTCCGTCAGTAACTGCGTGTGTCCTGCTGTTGGAGGCCTGTAGGGGCTCGAGCCGTGGACAACCAAAGGCTGTGTGTGAATGCAGATGTGGCAAACCTAGACGCCTCTCTCGGGTTTGGCAAGCCGGTTAAATCTATTTCCCTGGCCGGGAAAGGGGCTTCCAGCTGAACCAGCTCCTACACAAACACAACCTTGCCCACTGGCTGATTTTATTTAGCCATTGGTCAAGAGTACTTAATAGTATTTAAAGAGACAGAAAGACTTTCCTTTGCCAAAACAGAAAAAGGTCAATTTGCTTCTCTGTCCTGGGTGAAATCCAAGGAAACGGATTCTGTTGGGATCTTTCAGGTGGGCATGACAAGCTCATAAGGAGGACGACAATTACGACTAGATGGCCATCTAGTGGTCAAAAACCGGCGAGTCTAGTTACTGGCAATGACAGAAATCCAATAAATATACACTGCCATTCATACATTTGAGATTAGTAAGATTTTTAATGTTTTTTTTTTTAAATGGAGTCTCTTATGCTCATCAAGGCTGTATTTATTTGAGCAAAAATTCAGAATATATTCTGATATTCAAATATTATTACTATTTCTAATATTGGTTTCCTATTTTAATATACTTTAAAACAGAATTTATTTCTGTGACGCAGCGCTGAATTTTCATCAGCCATTACTCCAGTCTTCAGTGTCACATGATCCTTTAGAAATCAATCTAATATGCTGATTTATTATCAGTGTTGACACTGTTATGCTGCTTAATTTTTGTTTGGAACCTGTGATGAATAAAAGTAAAATAGAAAATAGAAATATTTTCTAACAATGTGCGTCTTTGCTATCACTTTTAACACATCCTTGCTAAATAAAATTATTCATTTCTTTAAAAAAAAAGAAAAAAAAATACTGACCACAAACTTTTGAATAGTAGTGTATATTGTAATTTCTATTTTGAGCAAAACACTGTTCTTTTTAACGTTTTATTTATCAAAGAATCCTGAAAAAAAGTATCACAGGTCCCAAAAAATATTAAGTATTTTCCAACATTGATTATAAATCAGTGTATTAGAATGATTTCTGAAGGATCATGTGACACTGAAGACTGGAGTAATGATGCTGGAAATTAAGCTTTGCTTCAGAGAAACAAATGCTATTTCAAAATATATTAAAATAGAAAACTGTTAAATTGCAATAATGTTTCACAAAATTATTTTTTTCTGTATTTTTGATCAACTAGATACAGCCTTGATGAGCATAAGAAACGTATTTAAAAAAACGTTAAAAATCTTACTGATCCCAAACTTTTGGACGGCACTGTATAGTATTTTCAGGCCTGCGTTGGATTATGATGCCAAACCCCATTATAGGATATACAGTACATTTAACTCAAGTAGTTCAGGAGAAAGTATCCATTAGCATTGCTATTCATCCTAATGGCAGTTGTTGGGTCACTGGTGAAGCATCTGTGTAATTGCAAAACAACCACATATACATGCTGAGGCTAACTGGAACATGTTAACCAGCCAAACCCTGACCAAATCACAGTCTGGGGTAAATCACCATCTTTACTCCTCTGGTTTGCTCAGTTCGGTTGTGTCATCTGCATGTGAAGCACATAAATTAACTCAGACAAATGAAATGAGTCAAAGTGTGGTTTTCCACAGGACATTTGTGTAAACTCAGCTATTAGCGTTTACAGTAAATAGAGGTTGATCATTTCACTGACTCGCACGGTTTGGTATTCAGGACAGTTTTTATTCACCTTGTCGTTTATTACTCTAACATTAAGTAACTTTAGTGCATAATTGGTCCTGCACTGTTTGTGTTAGAAACATGAATGATTCCTCAAATCATGCATGCTGTTATTTTTTAAATGCGATGAAGCTCTAACTGCACTGCAATTTTCGTGTTTGTTAGTTTGTTCATGACGAGACATGGTTTCGTTCAAGGTTTTAACATTAAACCGCAGCTTCTGGCTAAAATACGAGTCCATAATCCATAATAATGTTCCTTGCAGTGAAAAAGTCCATCTCCTGTTGTGCTCTCACATTAAAATCCACCCACATATTTATTTTGAACTGTTTTGGCTTGTAAACGGTGCTTGATCAGTGCATATTTCTCTCCTGATTCAGACCAGACCACTTTTTCACAAAATATTATGGATTATGGACTCATATTTTAGTTGGAAGCAATGGTTTAAAGTTAAAATACTAATTATGGATTTGGCGCACTTTTTCACTTCTCAAGACATTAACTGATTGACTGGAGTGGTGTGGATTACTTGTGGATTATTGTGGTGTTTTTATCAGCTGTTTGGACTCATTCTGACGGCACCCATTCACTGCAGAGCATCCATTGCTGAGCAAGTGATGTACTGCTACATTTCTCCAAATCTGATGAAGAAACAAACTCATCTACGTCTTGGATGGCCTGAGGGTGAGTCAATTTTCAGAAAATTATTAGTTTTGGGGGACTTATTTCAGGTCTGATTAACAAGAGTTATTTACAACCTACGTTTGGTATTGGCATACTGCAAGCATTATGATGCATGTTCTAATAAGCGCAAAAATGCAACACTGGGAAAACTGAATCAGAGCGTACTTTAAATGGCACTAGGTTTTGGAACACAGCCAATGTATGAGTGCATTTACACTAACCTCTAGTTAACCGTGTTTGTGTTTTTAATAGCTGTTTATGTTGCTTAAATGAATTTTACATCTCGCAACAAGAGTTTAGAACCTACTGCGGTTCTTTTTATGATTCAATATCTGTAATGTTTTGATGAATTATATCTTCTATAATTGTGTTATATATATATATATATATATATATATATATATATTTATATATGAATAAATAAAATAATGTAAACAAAGAAATTAAAGGAAATATTAATCTAAAATAAAATAAAGAATAGAATTCATGAATAAAATAAATTATAAATTATTATTAATATTTACTATTACTAGACCTATTTATTTATTTCTTTATTATTAATGCATTTAATCATAATATATGATGCAATTCATTAAATATATGATAGTAATATTAATTACAAATTATATATATATATATATATATATATATATTTATAATTAAAGGAAATATTAATCTAAAATAAAATAAAGAATAGAATTCATGAATAAAATAAATTATAAAATATTATTAATATTTACTATTACTAGACCTATTTATTTATTTATTATTAATGCATTTAATCATAATATATGATGCAATTCATTAAATAAATTATAGTAATATTAATTACAAATTATATATATATATATATATATATATATATATATATATATATATATAATTTGTAATTAATATTACTATAATTTATTTAATATATATATATATATATATATATATATATATATATATATATATATATATATATATACTGTATATGATTGAGAGAAAGATATAGAAATAGATAAAAAAAAGTATATGCTTGTCACATTTATGGTAAGCTAGCCATTGTTTTTATACCTCATGGAGAAGCAATCTGTGTGCATTCGACCTGTTTGTCTTTATATGACATCATCCTTTTGTCTTTTTTGAAGTGCTCTTGGAAACACATTTGCCTCGAATAAAGCGCAAAACCGTCTGCACGCACACCAACATGTGTGACGCGTTTTTCATGTGGCGTGAAAATGCAGTGACACATGCCGTCCTGACAATTGGACTCCATAAAAGCAGCAGATTGGTAGTCCTTTAAAGATTTTAATGAAGCTAAATCAAAAAATTACGGCCATGGTGACAAACAAGACCATCGTTTTATGCGGACGCTTCAAACACCGCCACGCCGCAACAATCACCCCCTGAGCAACTTTATATTGAGGCTCAATCCGTCAAGCGCCCATCTGGTGTAACAGTGAGCTTGTTTTGAAGTGCGCTCTTAAAACTGTAAAAGAAAGGATGTCAAGGAACAAAGCATTTCTGTGGTTTGTTGGGTTTCTCTGTCAACAAAAATGAACCATCTGAACAGATGAGTGACATACTAGTGCCATTAACAGGAAGTACTGAAGAATCATTACTTCATAAGTGTGTGTGTGTGTGTGTGTGTGTGTGTGTGTGCGTCCATCTGTGGGTCGCCACGTTTACATTTGTAAAAAATCCCTACTGAAGGCCTCCCTTTTTGTCCCGATGGGAAGAAAAATCACAGATGATCTCTTAACATCTCAGTTGTTGGGGTGCAAATGGAGACGTTTGTTCAAGTCAGATCATTTTCCTTTGAAAATCAGATGTTTCTCCTCATTTAACATAAGCTGGACGGTACACATATAATATAGCATATAGACAATTGCAATTAATTTGATTTTAAATATACAGTATCTCACAGAAGTAAATATTTTTGTAAATATTTCATTATATCTTTTAATGCGACAACACTGAAGAAATGACACTTTGCTACAATGTAAAGTAGTGAGTTGTATGGTCTTGGCCACCGTGCTGCAGCTCAGTTTCAGGGTCTTGGCAATCTTCTTATATCCTACGCCATCTTTATGTAGAGCAACAATTGTTTTTTTTCAGATCCTCAGAGAGTTCTTTTCCATGAGGTGCCATGTTGAACTTCCAGTGACCAGTATGAGAGAGTGAGAGCGATAACACCACATTTAACACACCTGCTCCCCATTCACACCTGAAACCTTGTAACACTAACGAGTCACATGACAACGGGGAGAGAAAATGGCTAATTGGGCCCAATTTGGTCATTTTCAGTTAGGGGTGTACTCACTTTCGTGGTCAGCGGTTTAGACATTAATGGCTGTGCGTTGAGTTATTTTGAGGGGACGGCAAATTTACACTGTTATACCGGCTGTAAACTCACTACTTTACATTGTAGCAAAGTGTCATTTCTTCAGTGATGTCACATGAAAAGATATAATAACATATTTACAAAAATGTGAGGGGTGTACTCCTGTGAGTTACTGTGTGTGTGTGTGTGTGTGTATGTGTGTATATATATATATATATATATATATATATATATATATAAAATTTAAAAGTCACTTGTTTTTTGTAATTTAGTGCTGTTCACATCTGTAATGTCTTTCAATTGCCTTTATTTAAGTCTTTTAAATGGACAATTGCAATTCATTTTGTTGCATTTTTGAATTTTAATTTTTTTGATTACATTTTTTTTATTAATTGATTTTAATTTTTAAATTTAATTTCAAATTTATTTCAAGCTGCTTTTTTGTCTAATACTATGCTATAATGTCTTTGAATTGCCTTAATTTGAGGGATTTTATGTACACAATTGCAGTTAATTCTTTTTTTTACATTTTTATTTTTGTATGAATTTTCATTTTCATTTTAAAATTTAATTTTGCATATTGTTGAACCGTTATTTAAGGTATTTTCAGGCTGAATTATTAATGTCCTTTTATTTAAGATGGCAACCTCAAAGAAAACTCTGCATGACTAGACATTCTCTGCATTGCTTGAATTGCTGCATTACCGCTAGTCCCTAAAATTAAACTAAGTCATAAATCTAAAAACTCCTGTTAACTACTTGAATTGTTGGTTATCAGGAGTTGTAGGCATGCCAGCTTCTATTAACCACTGACAGAGACTGCCATACCGCAAACACACACAGAGTACCACCCAAAACCAGTTTGCATGCATGTACAATGGTATATTTCTTGTGTTGCCATGACAACGTTTTTCTTCTGAGAATGCTGAGTATTAATTCTAAGCTTTAAAGTATTAGCTTCTCAGAATATGCTTATTAAATGTACTCCATATAATCCAGTGAAATCATATGTGTAATCCTGGGCGGTTGCAGTGAGGTGTTTGCTTTTCACCACAAGGGGGAGTGTTGTTTTCTCATTACGAAGATACACAAGGTCTTTTTCTGAACCTGGACAGAAATTGCATGCATATACCTGCGTGCAAAAAATAAACAAAAAAATATTTGTTAATCACTGCAACACTCAATTAAACAAAGAAGTGGCTTTGAAATAAAAAAAAAGAACATTACTTTTTAAAAAAAAATTAAAATTCAATCCACAATTGTCTATGTAAAAGCTGTCAAATAAAGGCAATTTAATTGGGCATAAAGTTATTTATTTTAAAATTATTTAGCTTTTTTGCAGTTCACTTATTTTAAAATGTACTGTTTTAGATAGTTTTATGCAAATATGCTTTATAAAATAGTTCAAATAATTGTGTTTCTGCCCAATTTGATGAGATGTGTTTGGGTTCATTTTGAGTTTTGAAGACTTTTTGATTTTGTGAAATCTGAGAACATTGTTGAGATCTCTTTCGAAGCTGTAGTGGAGAAACATATGAGATTACCAGGGTTTTCAGAAAAGAAACATCCAAGTCTCTTTGCTCCCCATTTATTCTGGAATGGAAACCATTGAGATATTAAACGTCTTATGGAAATGAATCCTAAAAAAAGCCAACCACTGATTCAAATGCATTGCTAAATATAATGTTTGCATCCACAACACACGTTTTTCTTGCGGTACATTGCATGCAAATCTGTTAAACTAACCACTGATCTTGTTTGACACACACACACACACACACACACACACACACACACACACACACACACACACACACATATACATACACACAAAACAATTTTGAATATGCAATGCATTGCTATACAACAAAACATATTTGTATGGTGGTGCATTGCATCCTACTCTGTTAGTAAACCAACCACTGATTCGAATGCATTGCTTAATATATTGTTTGGACTCAAAAACATGTATTGCATTGCTAAATATAATATTTGCATCCACACATTTTTTTATGGTGGTGCATTGCATCCAAATCTGTTAGAAAGCCAACTACTTATTCAAATGCATTGCCTAATATGTATATATATATATCTTTTATGGTGGTACATTGCATCCAAATCTATTAGTAAACAAACCACTGATTCAAATGCATTGCTTATTATATTGTTTGAACCCAAAGAAAACTATTCTGAATGTGTACTCCTGCATTGCTAAATATAATGCTTGCATCCACAAAACTTGTTTTTATGGTGGGACATTGCATCCGAATCTGTTAGAAAACCATGCAACTACTAGTTCAAATGCATTACCTAATATATTGTTTTATACCCAAAAAACATGTTTTTGTGGTGGTACATTGCATGCAAATCTATTAGTAAACAAACCACTGATTCGAATGCCTTGCTTTATGTATTGTTTGGACCCCAAAAAACAATTTTTAATGTGTAAAGGCACAGAATCACGCAGTCAGGACTTGTGCAAAAAACTCTCTCTTGTCCCTCCCCCTGTAGCCCGATTCATGAAATATCAGCCATGAGACATGTATGCATGGAACAATCACTTTGTTGCATGATTGTGCAATGGACTTGCAGCCAATTTCATTATGAAAAGGGAGGGCTGAGCCTTGATGCCTTTCATTTGCGGTCCGTGCAGCCAAAGCACGTGCTTCATGTCTGTAAAATGCTCTCATCTGTGAGCGTAAAGCCGAAGGGGCGTGGATAAAGGCTTGTGTTACCTGCCCTAGACTTTCACCTGCAGAGAAATGGAAAGAATTTAACAAACCAGCAGCAGCAGCAGCAAGTCGATGAGCCTGGAACATAAAACCGTCGGCATTCCCCCCGAGAGAGAGGAGGAGGAACTCGACGCGCACGGCAGGTTCACCTGAAAACATTCGACTCGCTCCTCCTTGAAAACGCAGCGTTTGTAAGCCTCAATATCGCCTTCAGACCCGAGAACAAGACGGCAAAGCATCCCAGAGAGTGAGCTGAACCCTGACTATGGCTCTCAGGTTTCTAACTTCACAGGGAATCAGAAAGACACGTCGGAGAGACAGAAAGAGCGTGTTTACCTGCGCAGGTGGAACGGAGTGGCCAATGTGAGCTGGATTTCTGCACTGATCGGACACCATGGTCAGACCCCTACGCTTGTGGATCTTTAACGTGCTCCTGTGTTTCGGCATCATTTATTCTCGACTTGGGTAAGCGGAGAATCTACTTTATGCAATGTATTATGTGCTTTAAACGCAATGCATTTGATGTTTACGTTTGGGTAGGTGACACACAAGCTCATGTCAGTGCAGGGTTATTATAGTTAACAAACCAAAACCATGAAATAAACATTAACTGAAATCAAATATTTTTTTTAAAAAATATATTAAACTTCAGCTAGTTGCCAATGCAACATTTTTCATTTTCATTTAGTTTATAACTAAAACTGCTTCTAAAACCACATTTACTAAAACTTTTCATTTAAATTTAAAACAAAATATTAAAATAATACAATATTCTAAAAAACTATATATATATATATATATATATTTATATATTAGGTGATTGCACCATTTTTAATTAATTTTGCCTTCCAATAGTTCTTATTAAATGGTCCTGCAGTGTTTTTATATCCCATATAGTTCCCGATTAGTATGAGATCATAAAAGATGCATTAAAAATGCTGTAGTATAAAATAGTTTTTGATGGATTGTGGCATTTCACACCACAGAACTTGTCAACTTTCCTAAACCAACTTTACTAAAGGAAAAAAAGTAACTATATGCACTCTAAGGTTATGATAAAAACTAATCCTAAATTTAACATTTGTTGAATAAAATAGCATTTAATGGCATTTTGTTCTGCATTTACTTTAGGTTGGCAGCTTTCTAATCTAAAAGTTTGCATTGCATTTATTGCGATGATAAATAACATGCAGTTGATCGGTATGTACTAGAAGTGATATTCAGATCTGTACACCTGCTCACAGATTGGTCTTCACGTGAGTGAATTGGATGTTAACAGCTATTTTCCACTGCATTTGGTCCATGTTTTTCTCAGTTAGCTAGTTTAAAGGAAGATCCATGCTGTGGTTTTCTCTCGCTTTCACCTCTCTATACCCTCAGTAATAACAGCATGCCGAGTTGTATTTCCACATTCCTTCACCCTCCAGTTTTGCAAGACCTCACCTGAATTCTTGAGGGATTTGTTCGTATTCCAAGAGAGGGTCGCCTGTCATCTAGTCTATTCATGATTTACTTGATATATTTAACTCTTTGCTCTCGTTTATTTGTTTTTATTCTGCGCACATGCACTGCCATTTGAGAAATTACACTCTCAGCAATGCAAAATGGAATTAGGATATCATATCTAGATCTGCGTATGCCTTTGCATGCACAAACAGATCATAGTTTATCCACCTTTTGAAGTGGAAATCCATTCATGCCGCTGTTATTTATCCGAAACAGGTGATTATACAGCTTAGAGCAACTTATAAAATAGAAAAGCACCTCATGAGTCACTTTTTTTTTTCCTTATTTTTGGACGCACATTTGTCATTATGTCAAAGCTCTGAGATTAATCATGCAATCTTGAGAAGACATAAGGTGGCTCACAAGACCTCATATGACTGAAAGCATGCTTTGAGATCTCTAGATAATGTGGGGTCTCGTCAGGTCAAACCTGTTTTGTCACCCCTGAGGCTTGATATCTGTCATTATACCCCCTTTACCCTCTTTCACTATGATGACATACAGCACATGCAGGTACAAGCATTGCATTTCACTCAGCGCATTAATAAAGCTGGCCTATAGATTTATGGGTTGTCTTTTGGATCCCTTAAAGTACCGTTCAGAACCTATAAATAGTATTTGAAGCTGAAAAAACATATTAAGACTGTTTAGTAAGTGCCTAATAGGGCTCTGCTGTTGCTACAAGCCTTGATATATAGTGAAATAAAGTGAACAAAGTTGAAAGTAATGACAGTATTTATGTTCTGTAAATTCAAAGATTCTAATAGAATTTGCTGTGACTTCCGCAGGCGACCGCAAATTCTATTTGCGAGCGTCTATTTGCTGCCACATGAAAATGCATAGGCTATATTTTGCGTACAGGTATAGGCATTTAACACAGTTTTAACAAGGTTGAGTGACTTCAAGGAAGTTAGTCAGGGAGTGTATTTTCACTTTGCAGTAAATAAATGCTCACGAACTCAAGTCGCTGAACAGGTAACCATAGCAACCGCTCGCTCGCTTTCCATCAGGATCATCATTGGATGAAATATTGATTAAACATATAGTAATTAGTATTTATGTTCTGTCAATTCAAAGATCTAAAATTAGAAAGTGCTAAAGTCTACTGTTGTTATGGTGACTTCCGCAGAGATGTTCGTTAGCGTCTATATACTGCCACGTGAAAACAGCCTACACTTATTTTGGTATAAAATATTGTCATTTAACAGCTTTATAATGACTGAGTGACCACAAAAAAATAAATAAATAAAAATAAAAATAGTCAGGACACGTATTTTCACGTGCTCACGAAAGCAAGCGCTGAATAGGTAACCATAGCAACCGCTAGAACGATCACCCCAGGATTATTATTGAATGAAATATTGATAATGTCATTGTTTATCAGACTGCTATAGATGTTCATAACCCAACCACGTAATGTTTTGTTTTGAAAGTCTCTTAAAATTACGTTTTGGCGCTAAAACACAGGTTTGCCCGAGAGATTCGCGCCTAAAGTTAGCTAGCCACAAAAAATACCGTGATAAAATGGAGCCCAGGAAGTGACTGTGTAACTCGCCCGCTGATTACGAGTAAACGAAGTGAATATTTAAAGTGGAATACATATATGTGGGACTTCTGGGTCAATATGTGAAGCTGTAGGGATCGTCGGTTACCTCTCCAGCGGGCACGGGCGCGCTGTCAGTGTGGCCCCTAGTGGCCCCTTTATCCAAAAGTGGGCGGATGGTGGTGTGATGGTGCCGTCCTCTGCCCAATGGCAGCCCGGAGTCTCCGGAGAGGAGAGAGCCACTTCTGTTTCCATCCCCAAATCCCCCAAAAACCCATCAGCCCGCTCCGACTGAACGAACCGCGCGATGACACAGCGCGTCTCCTTCACACACACACGCGTCTGGGAGTTACGCGCAGCCTCAAAGAAGCTCCGTTCGCGAACATCACAGACGTGCAACTGGAACTAAACGTGTTTCTTTCTCTCAGTCCGTCAGAAAAGCGTCCGTATGTCACCATGATCCTCTTCTCCTCGCGCAGTGTGCTGCTGTCTGTCTATTATCCGCAGATCTTCCTCATCCTCACCAGCGGGAGCTACCTGTAAGTTTACAAACTTGTAACTAAATCTGTTGATTTCGCGTTCGTGCGATGCAAGTCAAAAGTTTGGACGCACTTGACTAGAATTTCGTTCTGACGATGGCTTACATTTTTTAGTGAATGTGTACAGTGTGTACACTATTGCTTTACAAAACCAACATTTAAATGCATGTTTTGAAATGCGTTAGTTGGACAGGTGATGGAAACCCACCTAACAAGTGTCTGAGATGTTTGAGAAACATCCCACATCCTTCACAATTATGCCAAAGGAACACGTACAGGATTCCTGCTGGAATTTCTATCATAGTAATATGGATCTAATTGCAAATCCATTTTTTTTTACTTATTTGTATATGGAATACTGGACAAATAAAGTTGCTAGAAGTTTTTGATGTCCAGTTTTACTGAGAATTGTCATAGCTTTGTTGGGAATTAGGTTTTGAAAGATCTAGTTTTTGTTTTATGTTTGAAACATTCAAGAAAATGCATGCTGGGATCCTTTAGAATTGCTTATTATGACAGATTCCAATATGAATTCTTCAGAATTATTATTAATTTTTACTATAAATTTAGTTGATGAATGTCCAAAGTGAGTAGAGCTGGAATCCAGACAAAGAAGAAGCTCAAATATAGGATATATTTCATTTGCATGACATATCTTGATTGCTACATCATTCCCAGACTTCCATTTTCAGAGTTTTCATCACTTTATCACTCTACAATGTTGAAAATAAAGAGCGAGTAGATGTGTCTAAATCTTTGACTGGTCATGTTCGAGGATGGATTAATAAAACATTAACGTTTAGCATCGATCCAGGGAGATTCCTGCATCTGGACTGGTTTTTCTGAATGAACTTGTGACGCGTTGAGTAAATACGGTAGTTAATATTTAATTTAGATAAGCTTCATGAGTGATGCTGTTGATGGTGTTAATGAGGCTCTTAGGAACTTGAGTTAAAATGCAAGTTTTATTGTTTTATTCTCATGTAATCTGAAACTTTAAAGGGAAGTGCATGAACTTACAATGTAAGGAATGTTCTGTCAGGTGACCATGAAAAATGTGTCGTGGTGGTTTTATTCTGATTATTTAATATGACTGAATCATTTTTAGGGTCAGTATATATGGAAATGCCACTGTAATGTAACAACAACTGAAGATTTCTACTTGTTACAGTGTAGAAGAGGGTATTAAAGTGAAAATCTGGTTCGGGTTGGTAAATGTAAGTGTTCAGTGTTGAAGCTGAATAGAAGAGAATTTCATTTGGCCACTGAGTGGCAGAGAAGTTCAGTAAGATTCATATATAAAGTGTGTGTGTTCAATTATGAGTCACTTTGGTTTTACAGACAGACGGTTCCTCGGTTCAACCTTCACCTGCTCTAAACACGAACATAAACAAGTTTTGCATGTAAATGCATTTGATCGCAATAATACTAATGAAGTAGAGGACAGTGGGGCAAGTTGTCACACTGAATATTTCTCATTTACTGTTTATTTCTGCACAGACACAAAGCTTAAAGCCGTTGAACTTGACAACTATTATTACTCAAGAAATTGACAAGTTGCCACTATATATTGGGTAATCTATTTATATCACGGGCCATTTTGAGGCTTTTCAGCAGAATGTAAACAATGAAAATGAAACCACAAAAATATAGATCATACATGCAAAAAAAATATAATTTAAGTTAATAATAAGTTACGATTCATATGAAATGAAACGGAATAATCTGCATGTGACAACTTGCCCCGACCTGACTTTTAAGAGTTCTTATGAAAATGTGAATTTTAAAAAAATTGATAGACGACTAGGAAAAAGCATTGCTAGAGAGATTTGACGTAAAGCTTTATAGTTGTTGAGTTTAAGCCCTTATGGCGACTACTCTGTGTGACAACTTGCCCCAGTCTCCCCTAGATTTACATTCATATTATTTACGTTTTCAAGTTGATTGTATTTGCATCGTGTCCAAGTGAACTTCTGAACAGCGCTTTTGACTGACAGCGATGCATTTGGTCTCCAAGCTGGTCTGTAAATTCTTTTTCCTATAATTTCTTCCCAAACCCTTGTTGTGTCTCTTTGTCAAATGACCTCCAGACCATGGTCCTAATTTAGCAGCTGGAGACCCCAAACTCAATTTTCAAAATAGATGTGGGTTTTTGCTGGCATTTAAGTGAGTAAGTCTATGTATAGCATTGGTTTGCACATCACAAATTGTTTTTACGTTTTAAACCATCTTAATTCGGCACATTGCAAAATTTGATACATTTTGTGGAATTAATGGCTTTTAAAGGAAGGTTAAAAGGAAGTTTGTGGTCGGTGCTTTTTTCTCGCTAATATTTATGGGAATGTTTGAGTTCTTTAGGAAGTCAGGAATTGATTTTTAATACGCTTGTCTATTTCACACAAGTTTTGTAAGGTTTCCAACGCCATACATGTTGATATTTAGTATAGTGGTTGATTTCCAAACTTTTACATTTGGTCCCCTCCAATTCTACATGCACGGTTGCATACTTAAAATAAAATATCAAACGAAACATTGGCTGATGTTATCACAATGTGTTTTCATACAAAGCCTATGCATTGAAAACTCCCGCCATCATAGCAGCATAACTATTTAATCCCAGATGATAAAACAAGTTATTCATTTCACTATGTCCCATTAGTATGAAGCATGCTCTGCTATTCTGAAAGAGACATAGTCTTAATAAATTGCAGTTTTAGACATATAAATAGGCCCGTAAAAGTCACATTTGCTCTTTTTCTCAGTGCTTAAAGATGTACAGTCTGAGGTTTGAAAGTTTTCCGGTGCCACTTCATCCATGTTGGTAGTTTAGAGTTTGTTTTAGCAGGATTTGTTTTAAGTAGAATGGACTGGGTGATAGCTGGAGCCAAGCGCACAGGGAACATTTATTTTCTTGTGTTTAAAAGTAGAGTGCATTTAACTCATCCTGTGGATTATTTATTCCTCATTTACCAGGAAATCCTATTCATGTTTGAAATCTTCCTCATGAGACAGAACTGATTTATTTTGTCATATTTTATATGGACCACAATTAAACTTACAGTCGGGGCTATTTAAATGTAGAGTTGGTTGGTAAAAACATGGTTATTTTCAGATGGGAAAATACCGTGTGTTTTGTAGGAGTTAAAAATATCCAGCGTTACCTGTAAACTTGAGGACTAGTTAAGTAGCCTTTAGTTTGATGTGGATCTTAATATTGATTTTCTTTAATTATCTTCATCTCAGATGTCAAATAATGTCAAAAATGAGTCATACTGTCGTGTACAATGTTCATGTGAAAATGTGTAAAAGCTCAGATCATTTGATTTTTAAGAAGAGTTCGATGAGTTCTGAGACCTGATCTTTTCTATGAAATGAAATGTAAGATTTAAGCAAAAACACATTCTTATTGATGTCTGGGAGACTAAAATTGAGATATTAAGTCTCAGAGTGTGACGCGCATATTCCTGAGGCTCACTGCTTTGCGTTTTACATCACAATAACCTGCTCTGAAGGATCCAGTCTATATTCAACTTGTTTAACCGAAGACATCACTTGTTTAACCAGAAACAACGTCAGTCGGTACTTTATGACTGTGGATGAGCAGGACAGCCATAATAAGAGGTTTTAAATGAAAGCCAAATAAATTAAAGAAAAGAGGGTGGAGTGTTTCATTTGTTTCTAGAGCAGCATGTTCTGTGGCCCACAATCTGATTTATGTAGCTATGGGAAAAAACATTTGCAGATGAAACTATGTGATGACTATATCATATGATTAGTTTCGCAAATCCTGTAGTCTTGTCATGCAAAACACACACACACGCACACGTACACACACATTATATATATATATATATATATATATATATATATATATATATATATATATATATATATATATATATATATATATATATATATCAACTTGTTTAATATAGGCTATATATAATAGTTGCCAGGGTGTTTTGTAGTTACTATGGTGTTTCAATTTTTTTCTTTCTCATTATGCAGTTGCCAGATTGTAGCTTGTTGTATGCTGGTTGTTGCTATGCTGTTGTTAATTTAATTTTTTTTTTTTAATGTTTTTATGAAGCTTGTTATGTGGTTTCCAGGGTGTTGCTATGCAGTTGCTAAGGTGTTTTGAATGTTTTGTAGCAGGGTGTTGCTATGCAGTTACTAAGGTGTTTTGAATGTTTTGTAGCAGGGTGTTGCTATGCAGTTACTAAGGTGTTTTGAATGTTTTGTAACTCGTTATGTGGTTGCAGTTGACAAGTTTTTTTTTTTTTTAAAGTTTTGTAGCTTGTTATGTGGTTGTCAGGGTGATGCTATGCAGTTGCTAAGATGTTTTGTAGCTCGTTATGTGGTTGAACCATTTTTAATGATACATTTTGATATAAAAATATTGAGATCAGATTTTTTTTGTTTTGTTTTGTTTTTGAAAGAAGTCTCTTCTGCTCACCTACGCTGCATTTATTTAATCAAAAATACAGTAAAAACAGCTAAATATTTTTACAATTCAAAATGACTGTTTTCTCTTTGAATACATGTTAATATGTAATTTATTCCTGTGATGCAAAGCTGAATTTACTCCAGTCTTCAGTGTCACGCGATCCTTCAGAAGTCATTCTAAGATGCTGAGTTGCTGCTAAAGAAACATTTCTGATTATCATCAATGTTGAAAACAGTTGTCCTGCTTCATATTTTTGTGGAAACCATGATAAAAAAAATTCAGGATTATTTGAAGAACAGAAAGTTCAAAACTGCGTTTACTTGAAATATAAATGTTTTATAACATTATAAACTGTCGCTTTTGATCAATTTAATGAATCTTGCTGATGCTGAATAAAGATTTCTGTAGGTAACCATATTTACAAATAATATTTATCTCACTTTGCATTGTATTCTGGGATTACCAAAGATAGGCTACATGGGATGCTGCCTTTAGAATCTGGCCACATTGATTTTTTGAAGGTGCTTGTGATGCTCTCTAGGTAGGCACCGCACAAGGTTTGGAACAGATCTACAGATTTGGCAGCAAAACTTCATAGTCCTCACAGCGGCCCACCTAATGCCCAAACACACTGGTTTGGATGGCTTTGGAGGCACTGCATCGCGCCGCTATATTAACGTGTGGTCGAGTGTTAGTTTGTGTTCGCTGAAGGGTTTAAATAAACATACACTTTTAGCTGCTCGCCCATCGCGACTCCATTATATGCAGAAACAGGAGATGTTTCTTAAACACAGAGCGAGAGAGGGGTCCCTCGACTGCATCCCACATGTGGTTTTGTATTTAAGAGTAATTCTTAAGCCTTTGTGGACATGGAAACACGACCAGAAAAGAAGCAAACCAGCCGTATCCGATTTCCAATGAACATTCCGCGTCTTTGTTCTGCGCCGTTTGATCTATTTTGAAGGGGAATCCATAAGTCGCAGCTATTCTCCCAGCAGCGACACCGGCCTGTCCACCCCTGCGTGCTGTTTCTGCTGACACACGCATTGCTTGTTGCAACTCGCCGAGCTTGCGGTGCAGTCCTCGGCAGCCGGTGACGTCACTCTTCAAAGTTGGCATGCGTCTTGCCGAGTTTTTACAGCCCTCGTCTCTGACATGTTTGAAAGGCACATATCTGAACGGGTTCAATGCTCGTAAACACAGAAGCCCGCTTGTTTAGCTGCGCGGGTTTGTGCAAACACAGAGCGCCGAAAATACTCAGTGCGCATATTAAGAGCGCTGTCGAGGGCTGTATCAACACGAGAAGCTGTATGATGACAGAGATGTGTGCGTTTGGAACATGACCCACTTTGTGTGGTCACAGTTGCATGAAAATATGAGTTGAATCAAAAAAGGGGCATGAAAAATATGATCTTTATAACCAGTAACACATTGTTCTGTTCTGTCCTGTATATTGTTCTCGTTTTCTATTCAGTTCTGTTTTAGTCTGTTCAGTCATGTTAAATGGTGGTATTCTATTCTATTATTCTTTATTCTGCTATATCATGTTAATTGGTGGCATTTTAGTATATATTCTATTGGTTCAGTTCTATTCTGTTCAGTTTTGGTGTTTTGTTTCATGTTTGTTTATGTTGTTCTGGTTCCTTAAGTTCTATTCTGTTTTTACTCGTTCATTGTTTTTCTTTTCTATTCTATTTGTTTTCATCCTATTCTGCTCTACAGTTATGTCTTGGATTATTCTATTCTATATTACAGTATTTTATTCTATGTTTTCTTTAGTTATGCTGTTCTGGTCTATTCAGTTTTACTCTTTTCATATTTTATGTTCAGTTATGTTTTTCTTTTTCTATTCTATTTGTTTTTGTTCTGTTCTGCTGTAAATGTATGTCTTGATCTGTTCAATTCTATTCTGTACTGTTGATTCTGTTCTATATTACAGTTATGTGTTGGCCTATTAATGTCTGTTCAATTCTATTCTCTTTTGTTCAATTACATTCTGCTTATTTTTATTATATGTCCTGTTCAATTATGCTGACCCGGTCTGTTCAATTCTATTAAATTCTATTTTATTCATTCAAGTTTAGTAATGTTTTACTTTCCTTTTCGATTTTTTTCTCTACTCTTCATGTATGACTTGGTCTATTCTATTCTGTTCTATTGATTCTATTCCATATTACAATTATGAGTTGGCCTATTCACTTCTGTTCAGTTATATTCTGTTCAGTTTTCTTCCGTTTTTGTTCATTTTCATTTATGTTTGTTCAGTTTTGTTTTTGTTTTTCTATTCTATTAGATTTTGCCCTATTCTGCTCTAAAGAAATGTCCTGGTCTATTATATTCTATTGATTATATCCCATATTACAGTTGTGCATTGGCTTATTCACTCCTGTTCAATTCTATTCTGCTTAGTTATGTTGTTCTGGTCTATTCAGTTCAATTTTATTTTATTCTTTCATGTTCAGGCATGTTTTTCTTTTCTACTCTATTTGTTTTTTACTTATTCTGTTCTACATTCATGTCTTGGTCTATTCTATTGTAATCTATCCTGTTGATTCTATTCTTTATTATGTTGTATATTGGCCTATTCACTGTTCAAATCTATTCTGTTTTGTTCATTTATATTCTACTCACCCTTATACTATATCGTGTCGAGTTATGCTGTTCTAGTTTATTCATTTCTATTCTATTTGATATATTTACATTGTTGTTTTTCTTGTCTACTCTTTGTTTTGGTTCTATTCTGCTCTACATTATGTCTTGAATTATTCATTTCTATTCTATTCTATTCTGTCCTGCTCTATTCTATTGATTCTGTTCTTACAGTTGTGTACTGGCCTCTTCACTTCTGTTCAATTCTGTTCTGTTTTGTTTAGTTACATTCTTCTCACTTTTATTCTATGTCATGTTCAGCTGTTCTGTTCTTTTTATGCATTACTCTTCAATTATGTTTTTCAAGTCTATTTTATTTATTATCATTCTATTATACTCTGGTGTTCTGTTCTATTCTAATATATTCTATCCTCTGCATTGGTCAGATCTTTACTATCTCTTTTTACTTGCACTACTGTGGGTGAATCACATCAGTTAAGCAATAAAAATGCATTGGGAAATGTGCGAGTTTTAATTTGAGAGGTAGAAATGTTCACCCATTTCAAGTAGTGCTTATGAGATACTTTAGAGATCTCATTTGTGATAGTTCTTTGGTGCAGGTGTTATTTGCTTTGTTACAAAAAGCACTTCAGACACTGCTTAATTCTGATGTGTGTTTAAGGTCATAAACTATCCACCGTACGCTATAATGCAAGTAATGTTCATCTTTACTAGTTGTGTTTGTCTCTTCTGTCCCACAGGGCTCTTTCCTCTGTGGTGGCCCTTGGTGCGAACATCATCTGCAATAAGATCCCCGGCCTCGCACCCCGCCAGCGCGCCATCTGCCAGAGCCGGCCGGACGCCATCATCGTGATCGGAGAGGGGGCACAGCTGGGCATCAACGAATGCCAGTACCAGTTCAGATACGGCCGCTGGAACTGCTCGGCGCTGGGTGAACGCACCGTCTTCGGACAGGAGCTGCGAGTAGGTCAGTGCTTGTCATGGGTCTTTAGCGCACTTGGTTTGTTTTCAGGATGGATTCAGACACTATTACCACTGGGTTGTTGATTGAAACACTTGCAAATAACTCTGTAGTCCCATCCATCTCAATGGCAGTTTCTTTAACCTCAGGTTGATCCTGAATCTGTAGTCTTGTGAATCTGTCAAAATACGTGTGGATAATTCATCTAAAATCAAGAGGAAAAATAATAAATATTATTTTGCATAAAGACAATAAAGCCTATGTTTTGGACCAGTAAGATATTTTGGGCCAGTTTTACTAAACAGGGCAAAATAGCGCAATTCCAAAACAATGCCGATGGGTGTGGAAATTTCTGCGGGTGATTTACTAACAATGTGCAAATTAAAGAACACAGATGCAACATCTTATTTACATATCGACCAATGCAATATACCAAGCGCAGTGCAAATTATTCATGAATAAAGAATAAAGAAATAAATAAGCCACAATATGTTGAAAAGAACCGGAGGCCAAAATATGAAGGGTTGCAAGAGGTTTTGATAGAGCTGGTATTGCGTGACTCCTAGTTGAGGGCTCCAAGTCGTCTTTTATTTCCTGAAGCAAATTAAAAATAACATGGCTTGCCAAATGATGTTCGGATAATGTATTCTTTCCAAATAAATTAATACGTGTGGAAAAAATCCTCTCCCTTCTACCACACGCTCTCTGTTCTCTGCTGTGCCTCCTCCTAGCAACAATAATTGCAGCCATTTCAAGTGCAAAACAATTTAAGACATGCTTTTTTTGATGAGCGTTACAAACGTTAATGTGATTCATTTGAATACTCTCCTCCCATAAATTATGCAATAAGGTCAGGCGCAAAAATAACTGTCCACGCCTTTTCAGCGCTAATTCTTCACTGCGCATCTTTAGTAAAACCTGGTTGTACTATTTTAATGCCAAAAGACGGTTTGCGCTGGCGCAAGCTGTTAGTAAAACTGGCCCTTAGCATTTTTACATTATTTTCATTTTCAAATTCTCATTATTATGTCCAGATGTTTTCTCTTTTGTGTTTTGTATTTTAATACCATGATACTTTTTCAATACAATATAATGCTAAATGGCGATCTGTAATACTATTAATATATATATATATTTTTTGTAATATAATAATATTTTTGTTAATTGGTTAATTTCAACATTTACTAATACATTACTGAAGTTTGCATCTGTTGACATTATTTAATGGACCTCAGCTGACATGAACTAACAATAATAACTAGTTGTATTTTTTTTATTAACTAATTATTAACAAAGATTAATAAATACTGTAACAAATGAATTGCTCATTGTTAGCTAATTTTATCTTTTTTATTTTATTGTAGTAAAAATATTAATACAATGTATTTTTAATCAGTATAAATTAAATATCAACTATTTAAATAATTTATCTTTTTTTATTATTACAGTAAGGTGTAGGAAAATACAGTACAATTTAAATCTTAAATAATTATGAAATACATTCCAGTTGGGAAAAATGTGCTTAATTGTGATAAACTGCCAAAAAAAAAAAAAAAAAAAAATCGTAATGGTCCGAAAAACAGGCTTTATTTTCTTTATACAAAACTGTCTTTCTTTTGATTTTGGGTTGAATATTGAAAGGTTTTAATCTAATTGATGTCCATGTGGTTGTTGTTCAGGTCTTTTGGGAAGCCTGTAGCAATGATGCAAGCACGTTTTCTGACTTCAGTTCTGCACGAACACAAGTAGAAACAGTGCTGTGAAGATAAGCGTATAAATGCTGCTTTGATTAGACGGGATCCAGTCGTTTACTGTGACAAAAGCTCCTGAATGGGCAAATGTGGTGTTATGAAAGAAGGCAGTCTTTGTGCTGTGGGCAAACCCTGGTTACACACGCCACGCTGTACGTGCACACACTTGACCCTCAAAGGCTTGCGAAAGCATGTTTGTGTTGGTGTGATTAATATAGTGCTGATTAAGTGGAACTGGATTCACCTCTGTTTGTTTGATTACACATTTACCGTACACATACACACTATAGGCTACAAAGATGCTATCAGCTATGACTTACTGCGCTACAATTATGATTGGAACAGCATACTAGCTATTTCTGCAGTATGGAGTATATATAGTATATATAGGCCTAGTATGTATAATATGCAGTTTTTACTGAATTCTGTGCATGCACAGGCTAGCAAAGAGGGCTTTATCTTACAATGCAATGCGCTCGGCTTTGACCTTCTGTTCTCTGTGCGATGAATGAAGTGCAGGTAACATCACCCATGAGTTTAACCATCTCTAATTTGATTGATTAAATGATCAAAAAGGCTAAAAGTTGCATATTTTCAAACTAAATTAAATAAAAAATATATATAAAATAGGCATATTTATTTCTAAGAGGATGGCCATCATTGCATAATTCCTACTGTTTCACTTACAAATTTAAAAATGATATGCATTACATATATTTAAACATTTACTTGAGATGTTAAATGACCTAAAAGAAAAAGAACAAATATTTCTTAATTCAAAGTGAAAATAAATAATATTTTTCTAACGCCACTGGCAGGTATTTTTTCAAAAATATTTAAAACCATTTTTAGCAAAATTCACTTAATTTCTTTCAGAAAACAAGACTCAAATTAATCAAATTAAGTGAGTTTTTTGCTGTTATAAAAACAAACTTAATTCAAAGGGAAAACCAGTTTATTTTCTGACCCCTGTGGCAGATTTTCTTTTAAACATAAACTTGGTTTGTTTATTTATTTATTCATTCAATCAGAAAACAACACTTAATATCTTACGTCATTTGGCATCTGTGTATCTTGATTTAAGAATGTTTTTGATTAGTACTAGAAAACAAGTTTTGTTTTCTGAAAAATAAATCAAAATTAAGTGAGTTTATGTTTAGTACAAGGAAAAAATATCTGCTGTTGGGGTCAGAAAAATAAAAATAATTTGAAGGGAAAACTAGTTTATTCTTTCCCCATTAGCAGATATTTTTTCTTATTTTTAGCAAAAACACTTGATTTTGAGTCTTGTTTTCTGGAAAAAATACCAAAATTAAGTGAGTGTATAGTTAAAACTAGAAAAACACAAGTTTTTCTGACCTTATTGGCTTAATTTTGATCAGTTTTAACTAGAAAAGTAATTTATTGCATTATTGTTTGACAGGGTTCTGCTTGCCGTGCGTTCTTAGTGGATGTTAGAATGTGGTTGCTAGGGTATTTTTTAGTGGTTGCTAGGAGTCTTCCTCAAGTCTTCCTCCTAAAATGTGCAATTTTTTTCAGCTGTTTTCTGGTCCAGCAGGTGAAAATGGTGCATCTGATCACTCAGTAAAGAAACAGCACACACATGATTTGAGGAATCAAACACTGCAGAATGAGTTTAATACTTAGTGAGCAATACGCATCTTGATGCTTTCCTTGGGAAACGCCACTAAAACATATTGAAGAGCCTGCCACAATCGCTCTGTTCTGTCTTTTTCATTCTCTCTCTCTCTCATGCTATTTATATTGTCGAAATGAGCTACAAGCGGGCAAACATTTACATTTTCATGGCTTTTGTGTGAAGAGGCATTCCTGAGCGGGTTGCAGGGCACTTTGCTCTTTCACGCTGTCATTTATACATTTCCCCTCATTTAGAAGTGTTTTGTTGCTGTTAAACTGCGGTCAAACGCTCTGTAAACTCCCATCATTTCAACCCCACAAAACGCATCGCAGTTCCTTTGAAATTCTACACTCCTGCGGTGAATCTTTGAACTTTGTTTACTGTCACCTAAAATACAGACTGATAGGGCAGTCGTGGCCTAATGGATAGAGAGTCAGACTTGTAAGCCGAAGGTCACGGGTTCGAATCACAGGTCCGGCAGGGATTGTAGGTGGGGGGAGTGAATATCCAGAGCTCTCTCCACCTTCAATACCACGACTGAGGTGAGACCCTTGAGCAAGACATCGAACCCCCAACTGCTCCCTGAGCGCCGCAGCATTGGCTGCTCCGTGTGTGTGTGTGTGTGTGTGTGATCACTACTCACTGCTGTGTGTGTGCACTTGGATGGGTTAAATGCAGAGCACAAATTCCAAGTACTTGGCCACACGTCACTTCCTTTTATTGGATTTCGCACTGTCGTGTTGTCTAAAGCAGTTGTGCATGTAACGATAAATTATGTTTGCATTTTCCTAATCTTTAATTGAAACAGTTTTTTAATTCAATTTTAGATGACTCGGACCCCAATTTATACTGTGGAAAAATAATATTATAAATATGTGTAAAACATTATTTGGCAAATATTTAGTTCCTATTATGCTACATTATTACTTTTTTCCCTACACACTGTTGTTCTGTACTCTTATGTGTATTTATTTAAAATTGTTATTATTATAATATAATTTATTTTAATGTTTTTTATACTCATGGTAATCAATTTATTTATTTAAAAATATGTTATCATATTATTATTATTATGTACATTTATTTATTTATTTTATGGTGGTTTTTATTGATGGTAATATTTAGTCATATTTATTAATGGTATTAATTTTTTTTATAGTAATCAATTTATTAACTTAAAAATAGATATCAGTACTATTATTTATTTTATTAGTAGTAGTATAGTATATAGTATTAATATAGTAGTAGTATAGTATATAGTATATATATACACACACACACACACACACACATACATACATACACTAATTAATTTACTAGATATATTTTTAGCATATACATTTTTATGGTAATCCATTTATTATATATTATATAAATATATATACAATATATATATATTTTGAATAATTTTTTTATTTATTTTATATTTTTTATTTGAATGTTTTTATCTTTTATTTTAATCAATTTTTAAGTCAGATTCACTGACTCATTCCCTGCTAAACATGTTGTTCTGTACGAGAAGCATGCGAAATGTCCTTTTGTGTTGCCGTCAAAGGAATAGCTCAGCCAGAAATGAAAATGAAAACAGTTTCGGTGGCTATCTTGACGTTGACCGTGCTCTTGGATGGTTTTTCGATATTGATGCGGAGCGTTTGGCGATTTGAGAGTTGATTTTGTGTGGTCTTGATGTTAAAACCGTTGTTTGAGTCGCTCTTTAGAAGCTGCGTCTGAGAATGAAGTCTATTCCAGGAATATCTCAATCCATTCATAATGGACTGTATGAAACGCCTCATGCTCAGACTCCAGGATTTTTTCTAATTGTAAATCCTCCAGATTGTAACCACTAAATTGTTCCTGCTCGTAAGGAGCCCGTCTACAAGCGATCGGGGCGGCCGCTAGACTCCGTTGTTTTCGAAGAGATGATGATCAACAGACCGCAGAGTTAATTCTCTTTCAGTTTGGATGCGTTCGGCTGTTCTCTGCGGCGCACATTAATAGCTGGGTTATTGAGTATTTCTGAGTCCCTGAAGAATTGATTCGAGGAAGCGTTCGGTTTCAGTCTGAAGAAAAGGGCCAAAGTGGATCCTCAATTTCAGAAACGGTCTGTAAATAAATATGCACAGAAAGGGCTGATCTTAAATCTGCCAATGCAGTGGATATTGAGAACGACAGAAATGAGCTCTGGTCCAAAACATAGTGAGCTGACTACGTAGGCAACATTGTAAGGCATCACAGCCCAAAGTGAAAAGACTTCCAAAAGTAGAAGACATTGAATTTTAGTCCAATTCTAATGCAGTATTAATAGAGATGACAATCCCAGAATGCATTGCAACATGCTCAGAATTGTATTTTAGAAAATTACATTTTATTTGATTAGTTATTTTTATCATTCATATTTTTGTAATTTATTTTTAGTGTTTATTTTTTATTTAATGCTTTCAAAAAGTATCACTAATTAGATATAATTTTATAATTTATAGTAATATTATAAAATGTGAAAAATATTTTTCTTTTAAATTCAATAGTAATTTGTTATTAACAGAACTGTGTGTGTGTGTGTGTGTGTGTGTGTGTGTGTGTGTGTGTGTATATATAATATTATATTTCAATAACTAATTGCAATAATTATGTTATTACATATTTTCTTATTTATTTATTTATTTCTGTAATAATTTAGAATAGATTTTATATTTAATTTAAAACCAAAATATTGGTAATTATAATATATATTATATTAATAATACAAATAATAATAATAATTATCATTGTTGTAATGATGTTTGTGTGTATATATATATATATATATATATTTCATTCAATACCAAAAAGTCTAAATAATTATATTATATATTGTATAATTGTATTATTATCATTCTAATAATTAAAGTATAAATATATTTCATTCAATACCAAAAATATTAATAATTATATTATGTACTTCTTAATATTTTATCATTTTTTATAGATTTAATTTGAATATGAACATATGAATACAAAAAAGTCTCAATAACTGTTTTTAAATCTTATTAAAATCTGCGTATTTTAGATGTTATTTGCATTTTTTGTTTTAATTAGACTATTCTGTCATTTGTTTGATATCAAAGATTTAGTCAAACCAAAATTTATTCAGACACCTTCAACATTTCTCACATTATCACAGTTTATTCGCTGTAGTTTAGAAAATATAAACTATTATAGTAATAAAATATGACAAGAATTCAGAGTTAAACTGTGTCAGAACAAATTGATCTTGATAATGTCAGATAACTTTGATATGTATGTATGTAATGAATTGGGTTGAAAAGCTGTCAGCTGTTAAATTTAAGTACACAATTAGATAAAACCGGTTTAGCTCAACCAATTACCAAGCAATGCTTCATTGTGTTCAGTCTGTGTGTAAAAAGGTTGCATTAGCAATTAAAGAAAAACACTTAAGCAAAACATGGTCAGGTCAAAGTGTCTGAATCATTTTTGGTCCCAAATTTTACTGGTAGTCATCTGTATGAAGAATTTTGGGGTATAATATGTCACAGTTTATTTTATTTTGTTATCCTCACTTACATAAATGAACTACAGTGTCCTGCACCCGCTAGTAAAAAACATATCAAGAATTATATCTGGTGTCTGAATAACTTTTGGTTTGACTGTATTTCCAGTGTACTTCACATGTGGAGCACTATTTACATGTCGCCCATGTAGACAACAGACAGCAAGGCAGCTCACTCAGGAGAGCCATTAAATGAAAGATCCTATTTAGAGATGATTTTGTTCAGAAAGTCACACTGGTTTATAACAAACTGTTTCTTTAATGGTCTGAATTGATCTAATCTAAGATCACAACAGTTGTTTTGAATGGAAAAACTGATATTATCTGTTGTTTTGAGTGGGATTAAGGGTATGTTTAGCGTGTGTGTGTGTGTGTGTGTGTGTGTGTGTGTGTGTGTGTGTGTGTGTGTGCTGGTATATATGGTTTATGAGGACACAGATGTGTATAATAACATGGGTACTACAATGTAAACATGGTTTATGAGGACACTTCCTGTGTCCCAGTAAAACAAAAGGCTTAAAAAACATACAAAACGGTGTTTTATGAAATTCGAAAATTGCCAGTAGTTTCCTGTAAGGGGTAGGTTTAGGTGTAGGGTTGGTGTAGGGCAGTATAAAAAACATTACGCCTATGGAGAGTCCCCGTAAACAACATATACCATACTGTGTGTGTGTGTGTGTGTGAAGGTGCTGACAGAATGAAGTGCTTGTCGCTTACACACCTTGTGTGTCATCCAGGTGATTCATGGCACTCGTGTGAAAGGAGTTTGTCACCAGTTTCAGAGAAATATTAGCAGAGTTCAACCTCTCCTGCCCTTCCTCGTTTCACAAGACACTTTGCTGTGGGGCAGGTGAGCCTCTTAACCGCATGAAGAATTCCCAATCATTCCCCAAACCGCACTAAAAGCCCTGGAGTAGATTAATACGGCTGCCGGAGTGCGTGCTGATGGCAGCAGATGATTTACACTTGCTTTCTTCTTCTGCATTCGAGCCGCTGCAGGTCACAGAGGGAACCAAGAAACTTTTATGACTCAGAAGTCGCTCTTTATGGAGTTCTCAGTTACATTTCATTGAAGTATTAATGTTGTCTCAGATGTTTCTTTATAAACGGACTCAAATGAGTCGATCATTGTCATCAAGTGGACTTTATAGGTTGAAATTTATATATTTGGTTGAATATATATATATATATATATATATATATATATATATATATATATATTTTTTAACTTTATACTATTTATGCTTTTTAAATTATTATAATATTTATTTAAAATTTATATATTTATATACATTTATATATTTTAATTTCTATTTAATTTTTTTATACATTTTTATTTAATCAGTGTCAATTTAATGTTATGCTATTTTAATTATTAAAACCTTCTTTATTTATTAAATTACATTAATATATATTTGATTATATTAATTAATTAATTACATTTTTATTTAATCCATTAAAATTTATTTTAGACATTTTAATTGGGACTATTTATTCTTTTATTTCTTTTCTTTTCTCTAAATTCATTTTTAGATAATTCTATATGTAATTTAATTGATATAAAAATTGAAATAAATTTTATATCATAAATTATATTTCTAAATATTTTTATATTATATTTAAAATAAAAATGTAATAAAATAATAACTAAAATAAATAATCAATAAACCAAAAAAGTTCAATCAAGATTATATAGCTATAAAATGAATGTATAAAATGAGATATTTGTTCATATTGAGATCTTTGACTTTTGACTCGACTGTGGTATCTTGAGCACAGTTTGAGACTTTGTTGAGAAAATATATCTTGTTTTAAAGAGGTTTAGATGTTTTACTAAACAACATCACATGATTGTGGTGTAAATGTTTGCAAACAACACAAACGTCCAGGAGTTGAGGCTGAATTGAATTATATGGTCATCCTTCTCGGTCTCATGAATTAGAAGTGTGCAATTGTTTTACTCTATTTTATATGCTTGTTAAGGTTCATCTAAAAAATTTCAGGCAACAGCATTCTTTTTTTTTTTTTAATTTGCCAGAATTTCGGTATCAAATATCAGACCACAGAAAAAGAAATCAAAGTTGTTTTGGATGGTCTCTGTGTGTGTTTCCAAAGTAAACTCATAATGAAGTAATGAAGACACATTACTGAGATCCTTCATGAATCACTCCACTCATCGTGTTTAGAGTATAAAGCTCTATATTAGATGTTTCTCGGGTTGCTTGTTGTTCTTTTCATAAGACCAGTTTTAGTTTAAGATAAACGGACGTCTTCTCTCTCTTCATTTGTGGTGAAATCAAACCCTCCTGGAACGCACAAGGCAGAATTGTGCAAAATCTGAACCTAATTGCAAATTACTCTCCAGTGAAGCCTAACAATATACCGAGACGGTTTTATATACAGAAAAGCAAACCTTGAGGTCTAATTTTTGACCAAACTAAGTTAATCAAATGCAATATTCTGTAGAATGCAATTTGAGTTCACGCAACAGCGCACAAAATGTAATGTAGACCTCAAGTAGTCACTGTTGTATGGAAGCTCGTTTCCGCCACAGGATAAAAAAATAAAAAGTAATTGTGACTTTTTATCTCACATTTCAGACATTTTTCATGCAATTCTAAGTTTATAACTCACAGATCAGATATAAACTCAGAATTGCGAGTTACAAATGCAGAACTGCGATAAACTCTAAGTTGCGAGATACAAATGCAGAACTGTGAGAAATAAACAGAATTGCAAAATATAAACTCTAAATTGTAAAATACAAACTCAGAATTACAAGATATAAACTCAGAATTGCGAGACATAAACAAAGAATTGTGAGATAAACTCAGAACTGATATGAACTCAGAATTATGAGATAGAAACTCAGAATTGCAAAATGCAAACTCTAAATTCTGAAATACAAATTCAGAATTGCAAGATACAAACAGAATTGCGAAATATAAACTCAGGATTGCGAGATATAAACCCAAGATTGCGATAAACTCAGAACTGCGAGATATAAACAGAATGGCAAGATATAAACACAGGATTGCGAGATATAAACTCAGGATTGTGATATTTAAACGCAGAGCCCTAATTGTGAGAATTGGTTAATTGCGAGATGTAAACTTACAGTTGTGTTTACAATCGCAAGATATAAACTGGATGAAAATTTTCCAACCGAACTATGAGCGTCACAGTAGAAACAAGCTTCATTCTGTCACATCTCAGATTTGTTCCATGCATCAAGACCTCAAGACAATTCTGCAAGTAACAGAATGACAAGGAAGTTTTCTTCAAAGTGACGTTGCAGTTATCAGGAGGAAATCTCAAGCTCATGCACTGAAGCGTGAAATCCAACTACTTACATGGAATTTAATGTCAGGAGCTACTTGGAATTAGAAGCTTGGATTAAATCATCAAACATGTTTGAGTTGCAGCCAAGCATTTGCATTTTCCTGCATGCAGCGAGGGTCAGAGCGCTGTCTCGGCAGGTAGTGACACTTTGACATTGGCCGTCTGTCACTGATAAAGTGCAGATTAGTCAAATCACCCTGCAGCCACAGGAAGCAGATCTGAATCTCCTCTGGAGGTATTCCTGTTCAATCAATTACTGACCGTGAGTCGAGTGTATCCGTATGGAAATGTGTCCGTTTAGTGCAGGTCAAGGATTAGATGTTCTCATCAGGGATTAAGAACTGAAACGGAACAGAAATGAAATGGAAAGGAAGAAAAGTATAGGAAAATGAACAAGAGATAAGAGGCCACTTCTGTTGTGCTGTAACTTTTGAACTCAATTTTATTTTTAATTAATACGAGTAGTTGACAAATAGACATTTTAGGTAGAAATTGACACATTCTTTTTCTTCAGATTTTCCTTTATTTTGACTGGAAAGTGAAGCAGAGACAGAGTGTTTTAGGAGAGACATTTTTTATATCTTTTATTTTATATTTATATATATATATATATGTATGAAGAGTTCATTTGCAAAAACCGATAAATGCCACTTTAAAAAAAATGTGCATTATTCTCCACATATAGCGCGATCTGAACCCTAAACACAGTTTGTCAAAAAAGCCAGTATTGTCCACTTTCAAGGCATCGCGAGTTTACATTTTACGGCAGAAGCCGACAAGCACCCTTGTTGTTTTTGAACAGAAGACGATTTTAGCGAATCAGCACACTGTATTCAGGTCAGGTGACAAGGCTACTTTCACTTTGAAAAGATGCGCTAGCTGAGAGGAGTTTCATCAAAGCTGACTAAAAGTGATCGAGGATGGATAATTTCGACAAACTTGATGAACCTGTGATACCTTCTTCAGGGCGAAAAAGGAAAATAAAAGCTGAAACGTTTTCACTGAGCCTAGCAAAAGCAGCGCCTTACAATGGTGAGGGAAAAGGTCAGTGTATTGAGTGTAATCATATCCATACAGTTTATGATCACAACAACAAAAATGTTTGTCAGGCATCTACATTGTCGTCTGAGGAGATTACAAAGATAGTGTTTTTTTAAACTCTAAAACATGAAATATGGAGTTTTCTGCTTTAGCCAAAAAACAACTGTTGGAGTTATCTGCTTTTGCTATAAAACAAACTTTTAATATGTAAAAAAACATACTTTCACATTAACTTTAATTTTGTAAATTACCTGTATATGTTTAAGTTATTATTACTTAATCAAAACAACCCAACTGCAGTTTGATTGATATTACTTGGAATGCACAATAAAAAAAAAAAAAATGAAAAAATGTGATTTCTTTGGGGGGGAAATGGAGTTATTGGTTTTAGTTGGTTTTTGGAAATGAACTCTTATATAACCCGAATTCCGGAAATGTTGGGACGTTTTTTAAATTTGAATACAATGAAAACTAAAAGACTTTCAAATCACATGAGCCAATATTTTATTCACAA
The DNA here is from genome assembly GCA_036784905.1 of Acrossocheilus fasciatus. Classification (NCBI taxonomy): domain Eukaryota; kingdom Metazoa; phylum Chordata; class Actinopteri; order Cypriniformes; family Cyprinidae; genus Acrossocheilus; species Acrossocheilus fasciatus. Next base: position 3,010,980 of record CM071962.1, on the reverse strand, counting down.
TAGAACATAGAGAACATAACAAAATTTTAAACAAAGAAATTTTACACTTTTATCCACTAAATTAGCTAATTTCAAATTTGATGCCTGCTACAGGTCTCAAAAGTTGGCATGGGGCAACAAAGGGCTGAAAAAGCAAGAAATTTTTAAAAGACTCAGCTGGGAGAACATCTAGCAGCTAATTAAGTTAACTGACATCAGGTCTGTAACATGATTAGCTATAAAAGGGCTGTCTTAGAGAGGCAGAGTCTCTCAGAAGTAAAGATGGGCAGAAGCGCTCCAATCTGTGAAAGAGTGTGTAAAAAGATTGTGGAATACTTTTAAAACAACATTCCTCAATGTCAAATTAAAAAAAGGCTTTCCAAATCTCATCACCTACAGTGCATAACATCATAAAAAGTTTCAGAGAAACTGGAGCAATCTCTATGCGTAAGGGACAAGGTCGAAGACCTTTGTTGGATGCACGTGGTCTTCGGGCCCTCAGACGACACTACATCGGCATTATTCTGTCATTGACATTACTAAATGGGCCCAGGAATACTTCCAGAAACCACTGTCGGTAAACACAATCCGCTGTGCCATCTGCAGATGCCAATTAAAGCTCTATCATGCAAAAAGGAAGCCATATGTGAACATGGTCCAGAACCACATGGTCATGTCCTGTGGGTCAAGGCTCATTTAAAATGGACTGTTTCAAAGTCGAAAAGTGTTCTATGGTCAGACGAGTCCAAATTTGATATTCTTGTTGGAAATCACGGATGCCGTGTCCTCCGGGCTAAAGAGGAGGGAGACCTTCCAGCGTCTTATCAGCTTTCAGTTCAAAAGCCAGCATCTCTGAAGGTATGAGGGTGCATAAGTGCATACGGTATGGACAGCTTGCCATAACCTCGATGCCCAGACGTCTTCCTACTGTTTTGAAAAAAAGAGGAGATGCTACACCATAGTAAACATGCCCCCGTCCCAACTATTTTGAGTCCTGTAGCAGGCATCAAATTTGAAATGAGCTCATTTTGTGAATAAATTTGTAAAATTTCTCAGTTTAAACATTTATGTTCTCTATGTTCTACTGTGAATAAAATATTGGCTCATGTGATTTGAAATTCTTTTAGTTTTCATTTTATTCAAATTCAAAAAACGTCCCAACATTTCCAGAATTCGGGTTGTAAATATACATATATAATTTGTATCTACAATGGTTTATACTTTTATTTAATTATAATAAAATGTATTTTTTATTTTAGCAATTTAAATGTTTTAAATATTTATTATAGATTTATTTTATGTATATTATTTATACATTTGCTTCTTTTAATTTTTTTAAATATAATAATTTTAGTAATTATAATACATTTAAATTTAAATGTATGCTAATTTAAATGTTAATTTAAGTGTATTGTTTGAAATAAAAAAATTGTACAAAAATAAAATAAATGGTATACATAAAAATTTAAATAAAAATAATGTAATTTGTATGTATAGTTTTTATACTTTTATTATTTCTAACTTTTTTAACATTTTAATGTTATTTTTAATTAATGTTTAAATTTATAAAAATATTATAAATTAAAAATATTTTTTTTTGTAAATTTTTATTTTGCATTATTTCATTTAGTTTATTTGTTTTTTAATAATTTAATAGAATGTATTATTATTATTTTTATTATTATTATTATTATTATTATTATTATTATTATTATTTCTGTTGCTGCTGTTATTTTTTTTTTTTGTGCAAGCGAGTGTGTATTGAAATGGTGCAGGACCGGAGTATGTGTTTGTGAATAGGAGACAGTGCTGATTCAGCAAGCCCCTCCTCCTGTGTGGGTGGATGGATGGATGCATGATAGAAACAGGATGTGAGGAGGATGAAAGCTGCGTCTGTCACAATCAGATCATCTCTCTGTCCTGAACTAGACAGGTGGATTGACTTTAACCCTTATCATGGACACTTTAAATATAAATAGCCGTGCATTTTCATGTATGATAAGCATATGTGATAAGTGATCTGTTGTAGTTCTTTGATCTCAGATCTTAAAGAGCATTCAAATGTGAGCGCTTGTGAACAATAGAGCAGTAGCGTGCTTCATGAAAGCTTATCTGGATGGAGTCGTGATTAAAGAGCTGCTTGACATTGAACAAGAATGATCTAGAAATGCTGAGAGTCACAAACCTCCCTCAGTGCTGGATTACACAACGTTTGTCAACTTGTTTTTCTTATAAAGGAAACTCTTCCCTCATGTGCGCAGTTTTACAGATGCCGCATCTTGCGTTTCTGTTTGCATTTATGCTGCAGGTCATTTCCGAACATAAGAACACACTCAGCCTTTTGACAATATTTCATGTCTGAATTTTTCATATGTATTTGCTCTTAAATGGTTAAAAAAGGTGATTATTATTTAATCAGAGCATCAATAATTTCACCCAATCACTATTGGCAAGTAGATAGTAGATAGCCCATATACTTTTATATATATATATATATATATATACATACTTTTATTTTTATTTATTAATACATAGGCTATATATATAGTGTGTATATATATATATTTACTATTAATATTTACTTCAGAAATTAAAATGTATTTATTAATATTTACTTAAAATACATTTTATGTTTATATATTTTTTAAAATATGGAATATATTTAAACATTTAAAGAAATATTATTTGTGTGTGTGTGTGTAAAAAGTAAAAAATTATATATAATTTTTTATACATTTTTTTTTAAATAATTGACATTGCACCTAGTATCTAGAATCTGGCATGCATCACAGCACACAGTGCAGATGAGATTCTGGCTGCTCAGAGACACTTATGTTTTATTGAACAGGATCTGCTCATTTCGGTTGTTGTAAAGCTTATAGAACACACAATCTCTTCCTGTCATTTGTGACTCTTGTCAGAGTTGTACTTTTTGGGTGAACAATCCCTTTAAGATGCTTGACTTCACTAATGAGTTTGCAGCGCAGAGCCAGCGACTGTCTCTCCTCTCATCGTAACTCTTCTCGATGCTCTCGCTGACCTCAGATGTTGCAGAAAAGGCAGATTTAGGAGCTCTTGGCCATGTTCTCCGGCCTCAAAGTGCCCTCCAGGTGGGCGTAGTGTCCCTCAAGCGCGCTACGTCCGTTCGGCGGCATGAATGGAGCATTTGGAGCTGCCCAGGCCATCGTAGGGTTCAACGGGATTGTTTGTTCTCTCTGAGGTTGTAAATCTCCTCAGCCGTGTCAAACGTGATTTGTTTAGTGGTTCGCTCTCGTCTGTTCGAGCCAAAGCGGTCAGCCGGCATGACAGACGCATTCGTACACCCACCTTCTCTACGTAAGGTGACGAGGATATATATATATATATATATATATATATACGTAAAGCGAGGGTAAACAGAGACAGAGCGTTACTCTTCCACAGCGATCTTGGATTCTGTCGCAGACACTTGCCACTAAACTCTATTAGACATCTGTTTTAATATTCCTCTCTTCTTCCCTTCCAAGTTCTTTGAGGGTTTTCTGGTCAGTCCAGTTTTCCACTGGCAGGGTTCGAGGCTATCCCAGGGTGCTTCTAGCTGGAGTCGAGTCAGGGCTTTGGGTCTGGCCTCCTCTGATGTGCTTTATTCACTTTGGCGTTTGTGAGTACGGTCCTCTCGTACCGTTAACCCGATGTGGACAGCAGCCTGATTGGGCACCGCCTGCGCGATGGATAGGAAAGATTGCGAGGCTGGGGAAGACTGTATTTTTAGAAAATCTTGGAAACTGGAATTGGAACGTTTTGTTTGTGAGCTTGTATTCATTTTTGTTTTTCATTTTTTGCTTTTGAAAGTAGCAAGTGGTGTTTTTCACGTCACGTTGAAAATACAAAATATATATGCTGACTAAAACTAAAAATACCTAAAAATATATATATATATATATATATAAATGATGATAAAATAAACTTTCAACATACATTATATGTATATATATGTATATGTATATGTGTGCTGTCAATCGATTAAATTTTTTTACTTTAATCGTGATTAATCCCACCTAATATTAAAGTTTTAAATATACTTTTATATTGCAATAATTTCACATTCAATCTTCAAATTAATGTAGAAACAACATATTTTTAATGTTTGTTTAGTGGCAACTTTTTTTATGAATGAAAGTGAGTTTTACTGATAACAACCGTACTGATGTCTCTAGAAAATCGTTCTTTCTTTCCTAATATTTAAACATTGTCTATATCCATTCAACATTACAGTATAATTTAGAGCTGTTGATTTTACATTTATGAGACTTCAAAAACAACTTCTAATTTAAGTGAACTTAAAACAATCTTCACATAAATCCATTATAATAAATGTCATATTTACCTGTGCCCTTCAGTAAGTAGGAAATAAACAGAAATTAAATAAAGTTATCAACACCATATTCTAAGTTGAATATAGATGAATCCTTAAAGCTACAAAAGTTATTGATTTCCTCTTTTTTTCTTTTGTTCTTTGATTAGCTTATTTGGCTGCTATTGCATTAAGAGCTGCCGCTGCTGAACGTGCATTAATATGAATTTAATCTGAAATTGATACAGGCTACAGCGTGTCACTGTATTTGTGCGTGCAATTGAAGAGCGAGCACTACGAGCACAGTGTAATGGCTGACAGGACAGGAAAATTCATTTTTACTGACATACGGCCTGACAACTTCCCAGCTGACCGCATTTCACTGTTATTCTCCTGAAGCTCCTCGTCACCGGTACTGTTTCTGCGCTTGTTTAACTAGCGCCTGGCGGAAAGTGGAGTATGCATCTGAAGTCTCCCGTTTGATGTGTCGTTCTGCGTCTAAATAAACAAAATTCGTTTCAAGAAAAAAGAGACAGAAGCAGCAGTTGTGAACCCTAGCAATAACATTTTTGTTATTGTCATTTTGGTATAGCGTCATTATGCTTTGGGCGTCACAAGTTCGAATCCCGGCTCTTGGACCTTTCCAGATCCCATTCCCCCTCTCTTTCTCCCACTTCACTTCTTGTCAACCAACTGCCCTATCGCAATAAAGGCAGGGCTCCAGACTGCGACCATTTTTCCTGCCGGTGCGAGTAAATTTTGTGCGCGGTTGCACTGGCAAGATTACAGCGTTGTTCAACTCGCGCGGTGCAAGATCCAGTGTGAAGCGTTTGAATTCGCCCCAGAATGAATAAAGGTTGTTGTGTGATTTATTGAGAAGCATTCAAATTCTGCACAGAAATCTGTTATAAACAGATCAAACAGTGCTGAGAAAGAAAACCAGAAGCAGTAATGCTAACTGTACACTCTATAAAAAAAATGGTGCTACATAGCACTAAAAGTGGTTCTTTGGCTTGTAATCTTGGTGCTTCAGTGGTTCTTCAGCAGTTCTTCAGCGGTTCTTTGGCATGACTGAGGTGCTATATAGCACTGCTACCATATACAGAACCTGTTAAGCTTCTGTATGGTTCTTCAGTGGTTCTTTTGGGTGATTAAGGTGCTATATAGCACCACTGCCGTGCAAAAAACCTGTTAAGCCCCTTTAAAGGTTCTTTACAAGCCAAAGAACCACTGTTTAGCACCATTTTAGTTGAAGAACTACAATGCAATATGGCACCTCTTATGGTTCTAAATAGCACCACTTGACAAAGGTGCTGTATAGCACCTTTAAAGATATGGTGCTATATAGCCCCAAAAGTGGTTCCCCTATGATTATGAGCCAAGAACCACTTTTAGTGCTATATAGCACCATTTTTTATTTAAGAGTATAACCATGGTGTTGTGGCAGAAGGAGTCAAATGTTATTACTTTATTCATTTCAGGGTTTGTACAGCCTTTTGAGAGAGAAATTCAAGCAATTTTCAGTGACTTACAAGCATTTCACGCAACTGTTTCCAGCACTTTAAAGCTCCTAAATGATCCAATTTGAATGTTATTTTCAATGGGATGACCAAAATATACTGTGGTGAACAAACACTTCTGTAAAATTAAAAAATACATCAAATCACCATTATAAATGGTAGATGGCATCAGAGGAGCACTTATTGGCTTATTAGTCATTCATTTGTACTTTTTCCTTTATATTTTGAAATTATAAAATAACAATTATAAAATCACTATTATAAAATATCAAATCATCAAGAAATCACCGAAAAACAAACTTTTCTTCAATTTGCAACTAAATCACACATAGTCACTGAAGTTGTTGGTCAGTTTCATATAAAACAATAGAAGAATAATGGTAGATTTAATAAGAGTACAATATATATCTTTTCTAAATAAAAATTAGATTTTGCACATTACTGTTGTTAATAAAATACATTTTGTAAGCTTCCCAACTCAAGCTTAGTGCTTTACTGTCAAATGTGTGTAAACATGTAATATTATTAATAACTGCACTTATTAATGCAAAACAATAGTAATTTTATCATATCATATATATATTTGTCATATCTCTCTGAAATTAAAAGAATACTGCGCATTGTAATATCTACAAGTTAAGTATTATCAAAGCATTTGTTAGTAATACAGTTAAAATGGGGAAATTATGTGATCGATTACATCGCAGGCTGATTTAAGGTGTGCCCCTAAATTTTCTGCTTGTGCTCATAAAGATGTTCAGTCAGGGGCTACAATGCTCCTAGTAGTTAGTCTGGAGCCCTGAAAGGCAAAAAGACAAAACAAAAATAAATCATAAAAAAGAAAGAAATAACATTTTGGAAAATATTTTGCATGGTCAATTAGATTGAACTTTTGGCCAATCAAAGTAAAAAAAGAGATGAAAACACTGTGTCTGTAATTACACTGAAAAAGAAAGTAGATTATTTTATCCACTGTGCCCTGTTGTTTACTGCACACAAGCTGCATATAGACTGTATGCTTCATAAATAGTAAGAGAAGTATGTTAATGTTATTCTGAACATAGAACTGACTGGCCTCAAAGAGAGACTCTGCATCTGCTCTCTCAGTTTCTCTGTATAATTTGGTCTCATTAGCAGCCGTCGTAGATCCAGACACAACAGGGGGTGACAGTCCATCAACACCCCTTCATTTCCCTGAAGTCTGTGTGTGCGCATGTGTGCGCGTGTGCGTGTGTGTGTGCGTGTGTGTGTGTATGTGTGTGCGTGCGTGCGTGCGTGAGGGAGCCAAACGCTGGTCCTTGCTTTTGCCATTATATTGGCACTAATCTTTTTTTTCCTGCTTTTGCCATTACATTGGCACTGTGTGTATGTGTGTGTTTGAGTCAAAGACTTGCACATGCCAGTGTGTGTGAGGAGTGAAAGTCTGCTCTGCTGTCACAAGTTTGGCTGGTTGATTATTATGGTCTCAGTATTTCTACTTGTAACATTTTGGACAAATGGATTTTGAAGGATAAATTTCATGAAGCCATAAATGTCCATTAATAGACAAAAATAAGCAATTACAGTGTCTTGCGAAAGTATTCATAACCCTTCATTTTTTTGTTTTATGTTGCAGCCTTATTTTAAACTGCTTTAAATAACTTTTTTCCCACACATTAATCTACACTCCATACACCATAATGACAAAGCACAAAACAGGTTTGTAACCACTTTGCAAATTTAATAGAAATAAAAAACTGAAATGATTCCATTACATAAGTATTCATACCCTTAACTCAGTACTTAGTTGAAGCACCTTTACAGCATCTTTTTGGTATGATGCGACAAGTTTAGCAGTTTTATCATTAATTTATTTACCCAGACTGTTTAGGTTGCTAAGGTGGTGCTTAGATGTTTTAATTTGTTTTAGCACAGTGTGGTTGCTGGAGTGTTCTGGGTGGTTGCTAGGGTGTTACTATGCAGTTGCTAAGGTGTTCTAATTTGTTTATAGCACATTTTGGATGCTGGAGGGTTCTGGATGGTTGCTATGCAGTTGCTAAGATCTTCTAATTTGTTTTTAGCATATTTTGGTTGCTAGGGAGTTGCTTAGGTGTTCAGATTTGTTTTTTTGTTTGTTTTGTTGTTGTTGTTGTTTTATTTTATTTTTATGTCCAATGTTATGTTTCTAGGGTGTTGCTATATAGTTGCCAAGGTGTTCTAATTTATTTTTAGCACATTGTGGATGCTAGAGTGTTCTGGATGGTTGCTAGGATGTTGCTATGCAGTTGCTAAGATCTTCTAATTTGTTTTTAGCGTATTTTGTTTGCTAGAGTGTTTTGGCTGGTTGCTAGAGAGTTGCTTAGGTGTTCAGGTTGTTTTTTGTCCAATGTTATGTGGTTTCTAGGGTGTTGCTATGCAGTTGCCAAGGTGTTTATTTTAAGCACATTTTGGATACTAGAGTGTTCTGGATGGTTGCTAAAGTGTTGCTAAGGTGTTTAGAGTTTTGCCCAGTGTTATGTGGTTGCTTGGGTATTGATATGCTGTTTTTGTGCAGCATGTCAAAACCATGCATGCTTTAGCACAATGTGGTTGGTAGTGGTTGGTAATGTCTTTTGTCTGGTTGTTAGGGTGTTGCTATGCAGTTGCTAAGGTGTTGTAATTGGTTTTTAGCACATAATGTGCTTGCTAGGGTGGTAGCTGGTCTCTGGGGAGTTGTTTAGGTGTTCAGATTGTTTTTACCCAATGTTATTTGGTTGTTAGGGTGTTGCTATGTTTTTGATAACTTAGTTAGTGACAGCACACCTCTCTTTAGCAAGACAATGATTTGATGAGAGAGTTTGGTTCTTTTGAGATGATCAAAGTTTGAGTTTCATTTTTTTCATTAATTTATTTCCCCAGACTCTTCAGGTTGCAAAGTTGTTGCTAAGATGTTCTAATTTGTTTTTAACACAGTGTAGTTGCTAGAGTGTTCTGGGTGGATGCTAGGGTGTTGCTAAAGTCTTCTAATTTGTTTTTAGCATATTTTGGTTGCTAGGGAGTTGCTTAGGTGTTTTTGCCCAATATTATGTGGTTTCTAGGGTGTTGTTATGAAGTTGCTAAAGTGTTCTAATTTGTTTTTAGCATATTTTGGTTGCTAGGGAGTTGCTTAGGTGTTTTTGCCCAATATTATGTGGTTGCTTGGGTGTTGCTATGCTGTTTTTTTGTTGTTGTTGTTGTTGTTGTTTTGTCCAGCATGTACAAACCATGCATGATTTAGCACAGTGTGGCTGCTAGTGTGTATTGGCTGGTTGGTAGGGTGTTGCTATGAAGTTGCTAAGGTGTTCTAATTGGTTTTTAAGCATGTAATGTGCTTGTGAGGGTGTTTTAGCTGGGTGCTTAGGAGTCGCTACGGTGTTAAGATTGGTTTTGCCTAGAGATGCACCGATCGACTGGCCAGGGACGGAATTAGCTGATTTTCTGTATGACCGACCCAGACCGGTGACCGGCCGGTCAATCTGCCGAGTTTGAGGTCACACTTATGGCGACCGATAATGTATTTATGTTGTGCCAGAAGAAGGCTGCGCAGCCTGAGTGAGTGTGAGAGAGAGACTTGTGCAGAAATCAAAACATAGGAGCACAACAGCACACAGAAAGTTATAGATGCATACTGTGGTAGTAAAGAAAATGACCACAATGTTTCAAAACGATTTTATACAATAGTATTTCAATTAACAAGAAGTTAAAATTAAGTTACTTACATTTTAAACACAATATTGACAATATTTTGCTGATGAAAATAGTTCCAATCAAACCCACAGCAGAACCGTTGTGTGTCTCCCGGTGTTTCGTTACTGAATGAATCCACGTTTTTGAACGAATCAAGTGAGTCAATGATTCATTAACCCATTCATAAAGACAGTAGTCACTTGCCTCGTTTCTGAATGAATCCACGTTTTTGAACGAATCAAGTGAGTCAATGATTCATTAACCCATTCATAAAGACAGTAGTCATTTGCCTCGTTTCTGAATGAATCCACGTTTTTGAACGAATCAAGTGAGTCAATGATTCATTAACCCATTCATAAAGACAGTAGTCACTTGCCTCGTTTCTGAATGAATTAGCCGTTTGAACGAATCTGTTGAATGAAGGACTAAATGACTCACTCATTCAAACATCATTTGCCACCACCTACTGGTTTGGTTTCATATTTAAAACTATCACTCCAACATTTCTTATTTGTATGGTTAAAAAATACTTAAAACATTAATCTTATTAAATTCTTCATGCACTCGAAATTTTGCAGTGTAAATGCATTTATGGCACCTCAACTTTATCAAACAGTCTGTGTAAATACATCTAATGCCACTTCAGGTGCAGCTTCTGTGTTTCCTGCAGTGCAAAGGAGTTTGTTGATACTGATTTCATGTGAATGGTAACAGCTCTATAGTTTCTTATTATTCTAACTGACTTAATTGAAACAATGTAAGAATTTGATGTGAAAGATGACATATTTAATAAGGTTAGTGAAAAAATTACAATTTAAGAAACATAGTGGGAAATGACATCTGTTCTGTTGTGTACAGCAACTCCTTGCAGTTTTGTTGTAGAAACTGTTATTTCTAGTCACACAGCACTTTATTTTGAGAGTTGTTTAAGTGAGAGAACATCTGTAACTTTGTCCATATTGGAGGAATTGTAATGTTTAATCATTTTACATAATTTAATTTTTTCATTAAAAAAAGTATAGATTTTTCTTTGTAAATGCTGTCAATTATAGTATTTAGAATGAAAATCTGAATCTGCAAAAATCAATATCGACAGATCACACTTACAAAAAAAAAAATCAGAAATCAGAATCGGCGAAGAAAATTGCAGTTGGTGTATCTCTAGGTTTGCCCAATGTTTTTTTTTTTTTTTTCTGTCCAGGATGTAAAAATCATACATGTGATCACTTTAAGTAACAGCACACCTCTCTTCAGAAAGACAGCTTTTGATAAGAGAGTTTGGCTCTTCTGAGACGATCAGAGATCGCTGTTATCAGTTCGTTTATTTCTTGTGATTGTTGAGCTGATGTACTGTGAATGTCCTCCTATGTTTGCTCCATGTGTCACGTTAAATAAAACTCCAGATGTGTGTGTGTGAGCGGAACCTGCTAGCCGTTCCAGCAGCAGCAGCGGAGGGCCAGATGTACCTCGCTGTGTTTCTTGTGGTGGGTTTGTAAGGTGCTCTGGCAGGAGAATTCAGCACTTTGGACAGCACCTTGGCTTTTCTTTCTCACACTCTGAGAAACATCTGCGGCCGCTGGTTAACAGCTGCAGCCTTTTCCCTAAAGGTGTACAGAAACACTATTCAGCAGCTGGGATGAAACCAGCTTATTGCACATTTTTCATCTTTGGAAGCTACACAGAAATCTGTACTAATCATACATTCTCATTTGAAATTGCTTCTCTAAAATATTACTATATCATGTAAGTATTCATCTTATATGTAGATAGTGCTGACAGTATTTGTTTATTATCTCTGTTTCGTTTGGCTCTGGTTTACTTTGTGTGTGTGTGTGTGTGTGTGTGTGTGTGTGTGTTTCTTTTGAAAATCTAATTAAAAGAAAAAAAAAAATACTATTATTATTATTATCCATACCACTCCATTTTCATTTTTAATGATTATATAAAGATTCCAAATCATGTTTTCCCTGAAGATATTGAGTATCTGAACACCTCAACTGATTTTGTTGCTCATATTATTTATGAGTGTCTAACAGTTAAGTCGTGACGTATTGTCAAGTATGGTGACCCATACTTGAAATGGTGCTCTGCATTTAACCCATCCAAGTGCACACACACCGCAGTGAGTAGTGAACAAGTGCACACAGTGAACACACACCCGGAGCAGTGGGCAGCCTTGCTCCAGCGCCCGGGGAGCAATTGGGGGTTCGGTGCCTTGCTCAAGGGCACCTAAGTCATGGTATCGAAGGTGGAGAGAGTGCTGTTCATTCACAATCCCCACCTTCAATTCCTGCCGGCGTGATTCTCGCGAGAATCGAACCAGCAACCTTCAGGTTACAAGCCCGACTCCCTAACCATTAGGCCACGACTACCCCCTAACAGTGTAGATAGCAAATTTTGCTTCTTTTTTTAAATAAAACATCAGTGTTGTTTGCACATTCAAATGTCGCTGACATTATATTAGGTGTTCTGGCTGGTTGCCAGGGTGTTACCATGCAGTTGCTAAGTTGTACTAATTTGTTTTTAGCATAATGTTATGTAAGAGTGTTGCTATGCAGTTCTTAAGTTGTTGTGATTTTTCTTTTAACACAGTGTGATGTGTTTGCCAGGGTGTTCTGGCTGGATGCTAAGATATCTTCATTTGATTTAGCACAATGTCCTTGCTAGGGTGTTGCTGTTATGTGGTTTCCAGGGTGTTCTGGCTGGTTGTTAAGGTGTGCTAATTTGTTTTTAGCACATTGTGTTAGCACAGAGTGTTCTGGCTGGTTGCTATGCAGTTTCTAAAGCCTCGTTCAGACTGTGAGCCCAAATCCGATTTTTGTGCAAATCCGTTTGAAATCCGATCATGTTTAAATAGTCTGAACGGCAACTACATGAAATACGATTTGTGCAAATCCATTTCAAGCTACATTTCGTATGTGGTTTGGAATCCTATTCAAATCGCATTTCTGGAAATCCACCAGGAAATATCAAGCTGATGTAAAGCTGCTTTGACACAATTTGCATTGTTAAAAGTGCTATACAAATAATAAAATCTGATTATGAGCATTTAAAACATAATATAATCTAATTACAAGTACTTAAAGGGTTAGTTTACCCAAAAATGAAAATTAGCCCATGTTTTACTCACCCTCAAAGCATCCTTTGGTGTACAGTACATTACTTTCTTCTTTCAGATCAATCCAATGGGAGTTATGTTAAAAATTATTATGGCTCTTCTAAGTGTTAGAATGGGAGTAGGCGGGTGTTTTTGTTCAACAGTCCAAAAGTAGTCAAATAAAGTGCGCGCATCCGTAATAAAACGTGCCTCAGACGGCTCCGGGGGTGGGGGTGGGGGGGTGAATAAAGGCCTCCTGTAGCGAATGCGTTTCTGTGTTCGTCACTAATCACCGGTGCTTATGCTATGCATACGTCCTACATAATCCGCCGGAACGCTTCTGCCTACGAGAGAGCAGAAGTGAGAAAAAGTGTTTGTATCATTTTAAATATGGATATTTGTCTTACGAAAACGCATGGATTCGCTACAGGAGGCCTTTATTCACCCCCCGGGGCCGTGTGAGGCACGTTTTATTACAGATGTGCGTGCTTTATTTGACTACTATTGGACTGTTGAACAAAAACACCCTCCTAATCCCATTCTAACACTTAGAAGAACCAGGGTAATTTTTAACATAACTCCGACTGGATTCGTCTGAAAGAAGAAAGTCATATACACCTAGGATGCTTTGAGGGTGAGTAAAACATGGGCTAATTTTCATTTTTTGGTGAACTAACACTTTAATTCTGATGTAATCAGTCACTACACAGCACAACCACAAAATGTTGATTTTGCTAGTTTGTGCATGCAAATTTGTTGGTGATCGAGTCCTGTTGAGCAGATGTCACAGCCTGTTCCCTCTTCCCCCCAGGCAGCAGGGAGGCGGCATTCACCTACGCCATCACCGCCGCTGGGGTCGCCCACGCCGTGACGGCCGCATGCAGCCAGGGCAACATGAGCCACTGCGGCTGCGACAGGGAGAAACAGGGCTACTACAACCAGGAGGAGGGCTGGAAATGGGGCGGATGCTCCGCGGACATCAAATACGGCATCGAGTTCTCCCGGAAGTTCGTGGACGCCCGGGAGATTAAAAAAAATGCCCGACGGCTGATGAACCTTCATAACAACGAAGCTGGCCGAAAGGTAAGGCTTTTTTCTGCACAAGCTTAAAAATTTAGATTCGACATTTAGCCACGTTGTTTCTGCAAGACTGCCAGACCATTCATCCAAAAGTTTTGTTTGACTGCACAGCTGGGAGAAGCATCCAGACAATGCTTCTTAATCTGTTTAGGCTTCAGAAGCTGTTTGAAGAACTTTGGAGCTTGGAAGAGTTTTTGCCTTGAAGAAACAAATAAAATCTTCGGGGAAAAGTTCTTATGCATTCATTTGTTATTTCTCAAGAGCATTTTAATTTGACAATCTTGCAGAAACATTTATCCATTTTGTTTGACTGCACGGGAAAATTTGGGAAAATCTTCCAGACAATGCTACTTAATCTGTTTTAGATGTCGGAGGCTTTGGAAGCGCCTTTTGGCCGCCGTTTAGTTGAAGAAACAAATAACGAATTCTTCAGAAATGTATCCATTAATTCATGCTGAAAAGACAAATGCATTTAGACTTCAATGTCATTTTTTTCAGCTTAAAGAGCGTTTCAGAGTTTGGCTCTGCGGAGACGTGCGGTGTGGCTCATCTTGACGGTCCTCCAAAACAGTTGGCCATATTTATTGTGGGTGGCACAGTTCGTTCTTCCTATGTAAAACAGGTGTTTCAGGTGGCATCTAAAATGATTCCCCCACCGAGCAACCCAAAGCAAGCTTCATCACTCCGCAACAGTCAGTCGTTTTCAGCAACTCGTTTCGCTTCAGCCAATTACTGCGTGTTTTCTCGGTTCCCGCCTTGATCCTGGTTCAAGCTCGGTTTGGCCACTCGCCGCTCTGGCCATGTTTGTTTGTTTGATAGCTGTTAGTCATCCAAGAACACAAAACAACATGCACTGAAACAGCAGAACCGCATGCACTCTGGTGACAAATGGATCTAATTAATAACACAGGGCTTTATGGTGTGAGCGAGCCTGAGCCGAGTCGGGACTGAGCCCCAGGATCGCGGTTGCCAGTTGGAGCCTGGCCAATCCCATCGCGGGCCGCTGCATGGAATCATCAAGTCTAAAGCCTGTAACAGGATATTATTGCGAGTCTTTCTGCAGCACTGAAAACACAGCCCTCGCTCCATTGAGTCAGGCTTTTTTCTTGTCTTTTATAGAGGACCCACAATGGCACTCGTGGAGCCATAGCATCATAGGGTAAGGGGGGACGGGTCGTACCATATGACTCTGGATGGGGGAAGATGGAAGTTGCCGCTCTGGAATTTCAATTGCTATCATACGTGTATGTGGTTGGAGCGAGCCGGGGGCCAAAACTGGTCCACATTAGCGCTGTGGATGTAAGCGTATCCAGGCAAATGTAAACAGCACTGCGGGCCTTCGGACGGCTTGTGAAGTAACACATCGTTCATTTTGAAACGCCGTTGCCTGCGGGCATACGCTAGCTCGTTGTATGTTGAATCAACGGTAGTCATGAACGTATTTCTCTGCAAAATCAACATTGATGCATTGAAGCCATGTGGAACTGATTTCAACATCGTACGGGTGTTCAGATAATCAGTGTTTTACAAGGGAACAATTTGTTAATTGGTTAAGTATTGGCTGAAAATCCAGTGAAATATGATTACTGCATGGCAGAATTAAAACATTCTACTTGTTATTACATTTTTATTTAGTCATATATTTAGCAGACGCTTTTATCCAAATGAGGACAATGGAGGCAACCAGAATCAACAAAAGAGCAATAATAAGCAAGAGCTATGACAAGTCTCAGTTAGCCTTTTTTTGTTAATTATATAATAGATTAAAAAAACAGCTAGATTGAATATAAAAAGAAGTGTTAGAGGTCTTTTTTTTTATTAATGGTTTCAAAACCTAGTGAGCTGCCTTGCTTTAGATACTATGTAATGTTATTTTTTTTTTATTTTGACAATGCATGTTTTAAATAAATAACGTTAAAAGTACAATAAAAAATAAAACTAAATATAAATAAAGTAATATGAAAAAGCAGTATATAATTATTTTATTACTTTTATATTATTACTTTATTTTAAAATAATATTAATATTTTATTTTATGTAAAATATAAAACTATACACACACACACACACAC
Source organism: Acrossocheilus fasciatus (assembly GCA_036784905.1). Lineage (NCBI taxonomy): Eukaryota > Metazoa > Chordata > Actinopteri > Cypriniformes > Cyprinidae > Acrossocheilus > Acrossocheilus fasciatus. The sequence goes on along the minus strand of CM071962.1, from coordinate 2,995,215 downwards.
ACTATCTATATATGTATGCAACGCAAAAATGTATATTGCAAATGCATGTTTTTCATAAACTTTTGTAGACATTACGCCTCTCAATGCAGTCTTTAAAAAAAGTATTATGCCTTGTAATGCATGCAGTCTATCTCTCTGTGTGTGTGTGTGATGCCTTACAATCTTACAATGCCATTTATTTGGCCAGCTCAATAGCTTTTAAAACAAGTACATTTTTAAAATGTAAAATTATAACGCAATAATATATTTATTCTGTTCATTTTTAGCATAATTCAATTAGAGGCCAATTAGGAACCTTTTTTTTTTTATTATTAAAATGGAAAACTGGCAGCCTTCATATGAGTCATAGGAAAAGGCCAGGAAGTACAAAACTTCACTGTAGACTTTTATAAATGTCTTGCCAGAACAATCCTTCCGACCTCTTTTGTTATTGCACAGACCCTGTTGAAATCGAGATCTCCCAACCGACTTTTACTGTCAATGGCCTCGCGTGGGTCAAGACGGTTTTGTGGGATTGATCAATTAGTTTACATGTGTTTTCCAGGGAAATGATAATTGCTTTTGGTGAGGAGTTGTGCCAGACAGAGAAAAAGGTCTGGAAAAATTCTTTCAGCATTTCATACAGTATTGATATCCAATGTTAATCTAAAAATAAAACATCTCCTTTTCTTTGCAGTACACTGTACATGTGTGCTTGATGATTTGAACCCTTTCTCCATCTGTAATGCAGGTTTCTTCCGCTTTCTTTCCATTTGATGACGTTCGGTAGCTTCACTGCTGCGAAAGATCTGCAATGCATTAAATAGCTCAATAATCCACTTCTAACTGGGAGTATCGTGGTGTTTGGTTATAGGAGATTTATATTTATTTTTCCTGCTCATAGATGTGGTGTGCAGGAAGGTAGAGAGAATTACAGAGTAGGTTTGATGGGTAACTGGCAGAGAGCTGCTGGTGCGGATCAGCAGCGAGCGTCTGAAGTCTCCGGCAGTATTAATGTAGCACATTAGATCGTCTCTACGCCAGCATATGGTTTTTCCACTGCATGTACGTTGCTTGTCTTCCAAACAGCCCAGTGCAAACCATAAAAAGGCTGATTTCCGAAAGCCGTTAGAATGTGCTGTGTTTTAGTGTTCAGAATAGCGTACTCTCATACTATTTCTGAAGTATGTTGAACGTGCATCGTCTGTGACAGATACCGTGTCCCGCAAAGCAATGTGGCATTGTCCTTTTTCAATGTGATGAGTTACTAATAATCATTTAACCTGTGATTTTTGACGTTGCATTATTTGTCTGTCGACCGTAGAGATGTTTTGCATTTGAAAATGCAAAAGAATTGTTTGTTTTCGAGATGCGCCTGTCATGCACTGTGACCAGCATAGATATATGACAACAATGAACTACTACATTTACCATTACATTATGCATTCTGTTTCATTTACAATATACTATTTTTAAAACATTAGACAGAATAAGAATAAACTGTACGCTAGTACTTTATATTGGATATCAAGTGGTGACCAACACAGCACACCAGAGTTGTATAATTGTACAATAGTACTGTAATTGTAGAAAACGAACACAAATAAATAACATGACACTGATTAACAGAGATCATATAATAATACACGAAAGCCTTGTCTGTGAAACCGGGGGATTATATTTTATACTATAAGATAAAATATATTAAATCTAAATATTTAATGTATTATACATTATATAAAATATTATATAAAATTATTTATTTAAAGATATTACTTAAATATATAAAATATTATGTTAATTATAAATATTTAGTATGCTAATATATTATATGAAATACTATATAAAAGTAATGAATAAACATTATATTACTGTATATAGAACCTTAAAAAATGCAGCATGCAGTAAGCTATTATTGTATAAAATATGTATTAAATGATTTAATAACTATTAATATGCTATATTAATTAATATAATATAATAACTATTCTGTTATTAAAAAAAACTAAACTAAATAAAATTGAACATGACATTGATGAACACCTGGAAAATTTTGTCCAGTTATATTACATTATTTAATATGATGTAATACATATTATACTATGAAATATATTTTATAATAAAATATTACTTACACTATAAATTACTTAGAATTATTTATATCATGATATATAATTTTTGAAACATTATACAGTAAGTAGTAAACTATAGACTGCAAGCTATGTGAAATTGAATTATGTGTGACCCTGGAGCACAAAAGCAGTCTTAAGTAGCACAGAGGTATATTTGTAGCAACAGCCAACAATACATTGTATGGGTCAAAATTATCCATTTTTCTTTTATGCCAAAAATCATTAGGATATTCAGAAAAGATCATGTTCCATGAAGATATTTTGTAAATCTCCTACCATAAATATATCAAAACTTAATTTTTGATTAGTGATATGCATTGCTAAGAACTTCATTTGGACAACTTTAAAGGCGATTTTCTCAATATTTTTTTGCTCTCTCAGATTCCAGATTTTCAAATAGTTGCATCTCAGCCAAATATTGTCCTGTCCTAACAAACCATACATCAATGGAAAGCTTATTTATTCAGCTTTCAAATGATGAATGATGAAAAAAGGAAACTGACCCTTATGACTGGTTTTGTGGTCCATGGTCACATATAGTTTATGTAAATGGCAGTCTAACCGAGACTCGTACTGTTTCCCGCAGGTTCTGGAGGAGCGGATGAAGCTGGAATGCAAGTGTCACGGCGTGTCGGGCTCCTGCACCACCAAAACCTGCTGGACCACGCTCCCCAAGTTCCGCGAGATCGGCTACGTCCTGAAGGACAAGTACAACAAAGCGGTGCACGTGGAGGTGGTCCGCGCCTCACGCCTGCGGCAGCCCACCTTCCTCAAGGTGAAGAAGGCGCACGGTTACCAGAAGCCCTTAGAAACGGACCTGGTCTACATCGAGCGCTCGCCCAACTACTGCGAAGAGGACGCCAAAACGGGCAGCGTGGGGACGCAGGGGCGGCTGTGCAACCGGACGTCGCCGCACACGGACGGTTGTGACCTCATGTGCTGTGGGCGGGGCTACAACACGCATCAGTACACCAAAGTGTGGCAATGCAACTGTAAATTCCAGTGGTGCTGTTTTGTGAAATGCAACACCTGTAGCGAGAGGACGGAGGTGTTCACCTGCAAATGAATGGCTCGGCTCGTTTTGCACAGCAGAATGTATATTTGCTTTAACACAGAGTTAAAATACTAAACTCTATCGGTAGGTACGAGCCCGGAGGTACGTGCACTGACTCGCGCTAAAGGACTGCAGGATGCCAGCCGTGCATGCTGGGATTCGTAGTGTGGGACTCGGCATCGTCTCAAAACGCCACGGAGGAACTCGTTGAGTTGTGTTTAAGGAGCTCAGTGCAAATCGAGGATGTATAAATGCCAACTGGAACCTGGTAGAGTATGTTAGTTATCCAGTCACACTGGATCTGTCTGTTTGAACACTGAAAATAAATTATTATATATTATATGTCATAGTCTCCTAAGGAACCGAAGCGCTAACGGGTAGAAATGTGTTCTTTTGTACTAAGTGTAAACCGAGAGAAAGACTTTGTAGAAGCTCGTGACTGAAAACGTCTTATAGAGGGAAGGAAAAAGGCCCCGTGTTTTCCGACAGGAACGTTTGATGGCTAATGATGTGTTGACTTCCGAAACCACTGTCAATTTTTTTTTTTTTTTTTGGTCAGCTGACGTATGTAAACATGGGTTCATCTTTGCTGTAATCTAGCCGTAGTTCTCAGTAAGGTATGCGATAGACGTTCGGGCCACTTTTCTTTTTCCGACTTTGCTAAACCAGTCTCTACGATTCAAAGATCCTTCCTCAGTTCATGAAATGTGGAACGAGTATATTTCTGGATATGTTACAGAGTGCTGCACTGATATTTTTTCTATTCAGATACGATGCAATTAAAAGTAAAATAAATATCAAGCTGACTGACATCTGGGATGTTTTTGCAGGGGAAAAATAACTCTTTGGGAATCTGGGTCCTAAATCACATGTGTTATATAATATATTGTATACTATATAAAAACTTTTACATAACATGTTATATAAGACAATATGTAATATTTTAGATTTAAATTGATAGAATATTTTATATCAGTATTTATGTAATATATATTTTTAATCTATATAATTTAATATATTTGATGTTTTTACACACACACACACATATATATATATATATATATATATATATATATATATATATATATATATATTATTAGTATTTCATAATATGTAACCTTTTATATATAATAAATATTACATAAAATATATAATATTGCATAATGTTTTATATTAGTATTAACAAGTGAAAAAACTGTAATTTGCATTACAATAACAGAGTTTGGACATCAAATACAAAACATCTGGGAAGTAGTTTCTCTTCTCAATTTCTCAAATTGAATAGATTCACAAATCGATTGACTTTTCTGTCCTAATTATGCACAGTTATATGATTAATTGGTTTTGATTTTTTTGCATTTACTATAACATTGTTTTGTTCCTGCTGGTTGATTGCTTTCTAAATTAATGTTTTTTTTTATGCAAAAGTCCATTTATGAAAAGGTTTAAACTACGTTTGATCCCAAACAATGGTGTTTTCAAGCGCACATGACATCAGTATGAATCCCAACTCGTTTCCTGTATTTCAGAAGCCTGAAAACCCATTAAACACACATCACCTCTCAACATAATGATCGTTAAACCCGAAAAGAATAGACTCGTCGCCATTTCCCCATTATAAATGACAAGATGAATTGTGCTGGTGGCTTTTTATGCTTGTTTCCTGGCCGTGTCAGGGACAGCTTTCCACTTCCATGTCTTCGAAGCCCATTTGGGAAAGTTGCCTAAAATGAGGCAGTGATATTCGCTGTGACTCATATTTGAGACCGCGCTTCCAAAGGCCGGAAATTGTGCCCGTATTGCGCAGTTCCAGTCACTCTTAATCTTAATAGGGCATGAGGAGGAAACATACATCATTAGATATCATAGTTAAATCAAGCGAGCAGCTCGCCCATCCAGCCTTTCTTTACGTTTGTGAGGAAAACACATGTTTATAATATCTTGTGGTCCGTTCGCTTGATTGTGGCATGTGTGGAGTTATCTTTGGAATTAAAGGGAAAAAAACAAGAGGGTTTAGGTTGATTTGCTCTTGTACTGCGGTAGATATTATGCTCTTTCATAGCGCTTCAGTGCATGGGACTTTGTCTCAGATGTTTTAACTAAAATTCCTTAGGAAAAATGAAAAAGTATAGAGCTTAGAGCTATAAAAGGAATATGGATTTGATGAGAAATGATTGAGATCTGTTTGATTGCAGACTTTGGGATATAAGACTGACATTTGGGATGTTTTTGCAGAGAAAAGTGTACAAGAATGAAACAAATTCTATACATTTAAAATATATTATAATCAAATATTACAAAAAAACAATCGAATATATATATATAATATACACCGTAAAAATTTTGTAAAATTTACAGTAAAAAAAACGGCAGCTGAGGTTGCCAGAATATACAGTAGCAATGTTTTAGGTTTTACGGTTTTAGGTTTTACAGTTAAATACCGTAATTTAGATGTAACATACAACCCTAATAAACATAACTGATAAGAAAAAACATCAAATTCAAACAAAATTTGAAATGCAATGCAGGGAATTCTGGGAATGTCAATTTACGGTTTTGGTATCTTTTCACTTCCAAAAGCGGTATTTTACCGTAAAATTGTCTGAAATGTCTATTACAGTTTTTCACCGTATATATTAGGGGAACTTATCGTTAACCATTTAACAGGTTTTTACTGTAGCTTTTTCACAGTTTTTTACTTTTAAAATCACGGTCATTTTTTATAGTGTATGTATGTATACATATATATATAATATACATATATTATAAGATATGGAAAGCGGTTTTGTCTTTTGGGATCAATTTGACTTTGGGATCTAAGCAAATTGAAGCACAGTTTGAGACAATGTTAAGTCTCCATTTGCTCTCTATATTGTGACATTACTGTCTAGGCAAAACATTTGAGATATTAAATAGATTTCATTTGTGATTTTTTTTCTTTTTGGAAAATCTGAAAACAATCCACTTTTTAGGTAAATTTGGGGTTACTGCAAGAAAAAATCGGTTCTCAGAATTGTATAATTATACAATTTAAAAAAATCAATAAAATCAATATTAAATTAAATAGTCAATACAAATTTTGAAAAAAAAATCTATATTATATATAATGCATTTTACATTACATTTTCAAAATAGTAATAATATTTGTGTAATATGAATAATATATATTATTATATCTAATTATATTATCTCATAATTCACTCACATATAAGGTAAATCTACACACTATTCTAACTAGTTTCCAATGAATGTTGTATTGAATGTGTCAAAATAATGTTACATTTAAATATAATTTTCATTTCTAGAACGTACACAAGCTGAAACTCTTTCTGCTGTGGGTACGGCAGTATTTTGGAGCTCATTCATGGATTTTAAGGGTGTCAGTCGAGGGAAAGCTCTCGGGACCATCATGCTCTCGGCTGAAAGGCATTACAGACAGGCAGCAAAGCAGAAGTAAGATGTGTTTTGTTAGTTGTCTGAAGCCCTGGGGCCCGGAACCATCTAAGCTCCATCACTATACCCCGGATTGCCCAAAATAAATCCACCTGTTTCTGGCAAACATTTTGTCATTAAAAAATATGAGAGAGAAAAACAGAGTCCACGGTGTGTGTGCTCTCCTCTAAAGCACCTTTTGTTCTGGTGTCAAGATGGTTTGTTCAATGCGAGTTCCACCCCGGCAGATAATGCCAGCGGCTTTATTCACACAGAAACGGCCCGATCGCACAGCAATGCACCAGTAACTCACACGGCTGAGAGAGAGCGACTGCGTTTAATAGATCACTGTTCGTTTATAACTGCTTAGCAATGCTTAGTGACTAATAAAACACTAATTTTACTGCGCAAATGTTGTTCTTTTATATAGAGTTCCCACTCAACTTTGTGTGAAATGTTTCTCCTGAAGGAAAATTAAAAATGGACAAATGAATAATGAGAGTAAAGAGCAGTTCAGATCATTTCATGAGAGATGATTTCTCTGACTTTTGATTGCAGATAACAGTGCAGATCAATCTCAGAAATCATGCATTTTGTAAAGTTGTATTCAAGGTTAAGTATGTGATTTTTATGTCTCCATTTGGAATTAAATAATGACTGTTTCCAAACAGGTTTCCCAAACCGCCTCTTCTGCACATCAAACATAGAAAATTACATAGTTTAGCTTTAAGCATCACAATTTGGTCAGATAATTCATAGTAAAGCACTAAATCATATTGTCATTCATTAATAATGGCGTGTTCATATTTATATGCACAGTGAAAAAAAAAAAATTGCTAGTATTTTTTTCTTCTTCAGATATTTCATTCAGAAATTGCTAGTAAATTTCACAAATAATTGCAAAGAAACATTGAATTAAATGTGAAATTTTGAAGTAGAAAGACTGAAATAGTATTTTCTTGCAAAATATAACCTACGAAAAAAAAAATTGTAAATACACATATATCTACACAAGAATTTGTTCTTAACCTCGTTGTAATGTTAATGAATTTGAAGCAATGTAAATGAGCAACCTCAAACAAAACTTTAAATTAAGCATGACATTTTGAACATACAGT
>CM071962.1:2287500-2375000 GCA_036784905.1 Acrossocheilus fasciatus | reverse complement strand
AATATATATATATATATATATATATATATATATATATATATATATATATATATATATATATATATATATATATATATATATATATATATTAAAATGACAAAAGCACAATACAAAATTACTAAATCTTCAATTCAAATTAATCTAAATATTAATATTATGATAGTATATAAATAATACTAAAATTGTGATAACCATGTACAGTTTAAAAATAAAAATCTTACAACAAACTTGATTTTTTTTATAAGAAAAAATTTTAAATGCATAATTTTAAGGTGAAGTACTGGAATTATTAAAACGGAAACTACAATACAAATTAAAGCTATAAAAAATAATAATAATAAAATGACAAATGTTCGTAACAAAATTATTAGAACTTAAACTAAAATTAAACCTAAAGACTTAAAAAAATCAAATCTAATTAAAGATATTGATTAATATTGTAATAGTATATAAATAATATTAAAATAACACTGTTGTAATACCTTTTTCAACAGATTTAAAACAAATCTTGGATTTTTATTTTAAAAAATGAAATGATATGCATAATTTTAAGGATGGAAATTACTAAAACTGATACTGCAATATGAAGTTAAAGCTATAAAAAAAATTTAAAAGACATAAATACAAATTAACAAAAACTTAAATTTAATTTAACTCTGAAAATGTGGACATAAATGATTAAAAATATGAATTAATATCATAACAGCACATAAATAGCTGGGGGGGGGGGGCAGCGACTACACCTTGAAACTGAAACCAGTCCTGAATGCATGCAAGCTTCATAAAAATGGATGAGCTGAGAGAAATATAAACACATATAGATATATAAATCATTCAGTCAGCAGCAAAAAAAATTATAAAATATATATCAGAAAATAAACCCCGGCAGGTTTACTTACTTTTTCATGTCTACTGGCCAAATAAACAAATAAATGAAATATGCAATTTGAGTTCAACTTGTTTAATCATCTTACCAGCAGTTACCATGACGACGGTGGCATGCTGTGTATTTGATAATGCGGACAGGAAGCTCAATAGGTTTTGGAGCAGAGCTAATGTCTAAATATGGAATAAAACACGCACAAATACATGAAGAAAACACAAAGAATATGCAAACAGTGGCATCCTATTATATTTTACCAGACTCCTCCTCTTCTCTCGCTCTGGTCTGCTGAGATTCGGGAGCTTTTTTTATGAACCTCGAGGGCAATTTACAGCTTAACAGAGTCAAGCGGATGCCGAATGAAAACCGTGGCATGTGACATTGTTCTCCTGCTCAGGGTCAAAGGTCAAGAAAAGAATAGACAGGGATTTCCATTAGAATGACTGAAGAACCTTCTTAAATGTGTTTGTGTGGTGAGCATCCAAAACCAGATGCATTCTGGGGTAGAAAAGACTTTTCTATAAAGTCTCTGGACACTGGTTCTGTTCGATCTGTTGTGTTCGTTTTCCTAGTCTGAGGCAAGTACAGCTAATCTTTGAAAATCCACATTGATTTAAATGCATAAATAGTTTTAGTTCACGAAACTCAGGTATGTTTCATTTAAGTATCGATTTTTGGTTGTTTCTCCCAAAATTCCCAAACTTTCGGCCCAAAACGAATCTCTAGTTGTCATTCAGTAAGAGTGCAGAGCTGTAAAATGAATGTGAAGCAGCTCAGTAATGTTTGAGTTCATATCAAGGTCACGCCGCTATTTTGTCAAACAGTTTGAGAAACTTTTAAGATGTTTTCTGAAGCTCTAGAAGAGATACATGTGAGATTATAGATTCTTTTTCTCAGGAGAAACGTCTAAAAAGAGACCTTAATTTTGTCTTTAATTTAGATTTTAGGTGTAATTTTTTTCTTTTGTTCCTACGGGCAAGTTCTTCTCGAGCCTACACTGTAAAAAAAAAAAAAAAAAAAGTTGAGAAAACCTAAAAGTTTAAGGCAACCAGCTTCAGCAGATTTTTGAGTTTTCTCAACTTGTTGTTTTCAGTTTATACAACAAAAAGTTGCGAAAACTCAAAAATCTCCTACAAAAACAAGTTGAGAAAACTCAAAAATCTACGGAAGCTGGTTGCCTTAAACTTGTAGGTTTTCTCAACTTTTTTTTTTTACAGTGCACGATTGGTCTGGGAAACCGAGTTAAATCACATTGTATTTAATTCATCAAACTGCATCACACATGCGATTGATGAAAAAGATAAAATTCAGTTTTTTTCTAGCTAAAAAGCTTCACTCAAGATTAACATCTGGCTCTTTAAACTTAAAAAATATTACAGTTAATGTTGGTTTTGAAGATAAGGTCACTCGCCTCAGTAATTAAGGCACATTGACTTTGATTTGGTTGTCGGATCCCATTGGGATTTCTGTGACCTGATAACCTCCACCTGATTTAAATAAACACCATTCACACACACATACTTCATCACAGATTGTGTTTGTTTTATCAGGTGTGAAGTAAAAAATGGGCAGCAGAAGTTTTGGCCTGGATACAAAACTAGTCTCTGGTGCAACACAAGACAAATGAGACTAATTATATGCATGCTGTTCTGCTGCTATAGGGTTTACCTTACTTTAAAAACACTTGCAAACACCGTTTAGAATAATTCAGGTAATTCAGGGTTAAGTCTTTACTGTAGTTTCAAAACATATAATGCAACGCAATACAGTAATGACTGAGAGATGAACAAATAATCGTTTCTCAAAAAATGAGATTTAAGATGTTTTGGAGGCTTGGGAAGATCATTCCCCTTTACTGCAAAAAGACCATCACTGCGACACTCGAAAGTGATGAAACTATGGCACCATGTACTTTTTTATACCATTTTCATAGGTTTCACGTTATATTGTTGGCTCGGAAAATATGTAAATGTGTACGCCCCAGTAGCCGCAGCTGTATCCCTTCTAGCCTTTAACCATAAATCAGACAGCAGAGTAGATTAACTTCGGTGGACTTAAACTTAAAATGATGTGTTCCGCTGTTAAAATAAAATACTTTCTGATGTTTATTCATGTTCATTTTGTGCTTTAAGTAAATATGAAAAGACGATCAGTTCATGGGTTTGAACTGAGGCAATAGTGATCTGTCACGACACATTAAAGAGCCACAAAACGGTATTTATTGTTTGAATTTATTTAAAAATGACAAACTTTGAAAGCTGAGAGTCCTGAGACCTTGTTTCATATCAGAAGTAACCTGCTCTGTGTTGTCTGTCGGCACGTTGCCAGTTTCTTCTTTGCTCTGCGATGTATTTTTCACTGCGTGAGAACACGAGTGTAGTGTGAGAACGGCACTGTTTGTCAGAAATGGCAACAGTAACTAAGGAAGGCGGGTCTTTGCAAACGGTCAATTAATTTTCAGCCAAAATGTCTATAATGTGATATAACCACAACACCGCCCACCTGTATGCACCTTATAAAGGTGCGTTCACGCCGTATCATAATTACCGTAATTACGAGATACCAACTTGGAAAAAAGCATTCATGTCCTGGTAGAACTCGTAAATACAACTTGTGAAGTGGGAGTTTTCTGAGAGCTACGACTTATACTAACCACCTCGGATTCAAAATTTGATATGTTTAGGCACTGACAGTGCGATAGTTCAGAGTCCGAGTCCATTTAGAAATTACAGTAATTACGACACGGTGTGAATGCCGCAAAACAAAATGCTCAGGTAATACAAGTCGTGGCTCTCAGAAAAGTCCCACTTCACAAGTTGTAATCACGAGTTCTACCAGGACGTTTGTATCAAGTTGGTATCTCGTAATTACGGTAATTATATGGCGTGAATGCCCCTTAAGAGTGTCATTTGTAATGTGAATGTGTGTGACTTCCAGTGACATTCTCTTCCAGTTATTTTTAACCCTACAAAACAGCTGGTTATGCTGATACTGCAATCGTATCATATTATTCACACAGAAAAATAAGGGTCCAGAATTGTACCTTTTGGGGAACAACAGCTTGTCCCTGAAGCAGTACCCTTAAAAGGACATATTTGTAACTTTTTTACCCCTAATACGGTAAAAAAGGTACAAATATGTCCTTTTAAGGGTACTGCTCCAGGGACAAGCTGTTGTAGGCCTACCCCAAAAGATAAAATTTTAAACCCCTTGTTTTCTGTGTGTTCTACTGTATTGACATGATTGTGAACACACTAGTTTGTTACGCAATACTTTTACCGTTTAGTGCACTTTGTTATTCTAGTTTTACATAGCGGCTAATAAACCGGAAGTCTCGCACATTCACAGAAAATAGCTTGCGTCCATGTCGCAAAATGATAATTAATAATTCATTACATTTACAGTATATATATATATATATATATATATATATATCGCTTTTTTGCTTTTTTTCCCAATGCAGGCAAAGCGCTCTACATTGTGAGGGGGATATTCTCACCCACCACTGTAAGGTGTAACAAAGTCGGCTCCATATTGCAGTAGAAGTAAGTGATTACAAATATCTCTCTCGTCCATCTCTCCGATAGATAGAAACACAAACCCTCCGTTGATTGATGCGACCGCACAGATCTGATCCCGATGCGCTCTTGACTCCTCGTCTCTTGCCGAACCACACAAGCGGTAATTATATCTGCCCCAACCTACGGAGTCACACACCTTACCCTCGAGCCAGGCTTACCTGCATCAAAGAGGATCATTCAGTCTGCAGTCATGCATAAACACGTTTACAGATGTATTAGACCGATTACAAAGTGTTTGAATCCACACAGCAGCGAGTGTCACAGAAGGGTGACTGATAAGTGTAATAATTACAGTCATTCACACCAATCACTTCCTGGGGACCGGAAAACACTTGTCGCTTTTGTAATTCTCATTCTTTTTAGAATGATTTGACCATTATATTTAGATACCTAGTGGATCCCCATACTCACCGATCTATATGGAAGCATGTGACTAATATTTGCAAATATAAGCATATCCACCTTATTTTGCAACGTGGAAGAAAGCTATTCTTCATGTAGCCTAAATGTGCGAGACTTCCGATTCATTAGGTAAATATAGACCTTCGTCACAGCAGAATTGATTACCGGAAGTGCGTGTCGAAGCAGTGTATCGATTCTTCCGGTTATGTATATTTTTCAATGTGCTGTGATCACCTAGTTGAATGTTAAAATGAGTGTTAAATGAATGTTAAAATGAGCATCTGCAGGATGATTTCTAAATCTGGTCGTTTTCAAAGACAGGTGAAGAGATATTCTGATGATTACTGTGCACAGAATTTTCTAAACTCAAATAGTTTTAATCCAGCGTAAGCCGATCTGAGAAAGCCGTGGCTTGTAAACACCACACACTGTGTCAGTGCTCGCTTAACAGTGACTGCGATGCTGTGCAAGACCTGATGAAAAAGATCAGAACATATTTATTCATTTGTATTCAATTTTAGTCATTATTCTGTCATTTTTCACAGTTATTTCTGTTATGAACTGGAGGATGAAGTATAGGCAGGCAGGGAATGTGGATCTAAATGCAGACAGTTTAATATCAAAACAAGGACAAACAAAGAACCAAAACACGGGGGAAACAAGGAGCAGAATGATACCATAACATTCAACTACTAACCAAGCGCAAGTTAAACACAAGGGCTATTTATACACAGGAGAAAACAAGGAACCAATGAGTTACTATGGAAACTAACAAGGAGTGGGTGTGGTCCAATGAGTGTCTGTGGCAACTAATGAGGGTAGCTATGGAAACAAGCAAGGCACAAGTCTTAATTAATATTCAAAGTCACACTGTCAGACTTTCCTTGAAAGGGACTTTAAAAAAAGGGCAGTAAATGTTAAAGGTATTGGCGCTATAAACCAGGGTGTTAACAATTATGATAATGAATATAGGTAAATAAGGTTTTATAATGTTTTCAAAAGAAGTCTCTTCTGCTCACCAAGGCTGCATTTATTTGATCAAAAAAGACAGTAATAACAATTATATTGTGAAATATTATTGACATTTTTAAAAAATATTAAAAATTGTTTTCTATGAATATATTGTAAAATATAATTGATTGCTGTGATGCAGCGCTGAATTTTCAGCGTCATTCCTCCAGTCTTCAGTGTCACATGATCCTTCAGAAATCATTCTAATATCAACAAACATTTCTGATTATCATCAATGTTAAAAACAGTTGTGCTGCTTCATATTTGTGATACATTTTATTTCTTCAGGATTCACTGATGAATAGACAGTACAAAAGACTAGCGTTGATTTAAAATAGAAATATTTTGTATCATTATGAATGTCTTACTTTCACATTTGATCAATTTAATATGCCCTAATTTCTCTACATTCATTTAACATTCACGTTAATATAAACTATGATTAAATCACCTGTTTATTTGGTCACTGTTGTCGTGTTTAAAGCAAGGCAGAGCCTCCCTGACACTCGCCTGACATCCGCCGGTGAATCAATCTCTATGGTGACTCAGATTATATGAGTGACCTCAACTCTGGCCTCCAAAACACATCAATTTAACCAGTCAGAATCAATTATCCCCTGAAACCATGCAGGAGCGCGTCTCACACACCTGATGCTGCTCCCGTGCAGAACAAGAAAAAAGCCCAGCAGAAAGACTCAAAAACGCCTGAGATAAATGAACCATCAGCATTTCAGCTGGAGTCCATCCTTATGTCCACTGATTTTCACAATGAAACTTGTGCAGGAAAACAAAGAGACACAAACTGCATGCAGAATACAGATTACAAAATTATAATAAATATACAAAACATATTCACAAATTTACTCACCTTCAGGCCATTCAAGATGTAGATGAGTTTGTTTCTCCTTCAGATTTAGAGAAATTTAGAATTTAATCACTTGCTCACCAATGGATGTGAATGGGTGCCGTCAGAATGAGAGTCCAAACAGCTGATAAAAACATCACAGTAATCCACACCACTCCAGTCCATCAAATAATATCTCATGAAGTGAAAAACTGCATCCATTATAAGATGTTTTTAACTTTTAAACCATTGCTTCCAGCAAAAATCTTATTCCATAATCCATTTAGAGCTGTTTTGGACCCTTTTGGCTTGTAAACGGTGCTTGATCTGTGCAGATTTCTCCCCTGATTCAGACAAAATAACTTTTTCACTGTAACTGATGGACCAGAGAGGTGTGGATTACTGTGATGTTTTTATCAGCTGTTTGGACTCTCATTCTGATGGCACCCATTCACATCCATTGGTCAGCAAGTGATGTAATGCTAAATATCTCAAATTCTGATGAAAAAAACAAACTCATCTACATCTCAGATGGCTTTGGGGGCGAGCAAATTTTCACTTTTGGGTAAACTATTTGTAAGGGCCACTCAACTGGCACAACTGAGGTATCCATTGGTGGCTGAATATATAATTCTATAATAATAATATAATTTTTCTTTTTGTTACGCACTAAAGATTTTGACAACATTATATCATGCAATCATTTTGATAGAAAACAGTAATGCATTCCCTCTAGATCAGCAAAATGTGATAAATGACCTAATGAAGAAATGAACTGCAGTGCAAAAAATAATTATTAGTATTAATAATCAGTATTTCCTCTGATTTCCCAAACCTCACACTACATTCAGTTAAATGTATTCTCTGAAAACACGTCTTAAGCAATTTCGCTTATCAAGAAAATGACAGAGCTGTTTAGGTAATTTACTGGGAAGAATAGAGATGTTAGCGATGTGTTCTGCATTGGATGTTGATTTTGTAAATAATGGCACCATGCACATGTTTGTGGGATGTTTCTGTAATAGCTGTAGCTCAGCAAGAGCAAAAGGATTACAGGAAACACTGGAGGGAATCCATCTGTGTGTGTCGTTCCGGTCAGCCTGACCTCCAGAAAGGACAGAATTCCAGATGAGGTCAGTGTGTTCACAGCAGCAGCAATGTCTCAGTATGACTGAAGGAGTCAAGACACGTCAGCCGGTCCAGAGGCCAGCATCATTTCATCCCTTCAACCCCTGCTGGACGTTACGTAAGTGCATTAAAGCTGCTCATGTAATTTGACAGCTGCAGAGTTGCTGCATGTGTAATTTGCATATTTTGCCACTCTCACTCTCACTTTCAAATTGAAACAGGAAGTGGCCATTCCTGTTCTTCCTGTTCAAATGGCTGCTGCTGTGTTTAACCTGTGGCCATGGACATCAAAACGTTCTCGGCTCTTTCATTCTGCAGCAGGGAAATAGGCAACTTTTTGAATTGTTGTGCTTTTGTAGTGTGAACAAGTTTGATATTCTGCCTAAATGCATTCCTAGTGCAGTTCTGCATGAATTAGTGGTGCTTGCAAAGTGAAGTAGGCCTATTAGTATTATAATCTCACCTCTTACTTTTTCTTACCGCCTATGTTTTCTGCACGAATTTCAGCACCAATGCAGTGTCAAATCATACGGCTTATTGAAGACAACACTGTGGTGAATTTTATAAGCAATTGGGCATACAATGTTAGCCAACGGATGAAAAATCAGGCATAGATTTAACAAATTTTTGTCATATCTCTGCATCAGGATGTCATAGCTAATAAATGATGACATTTCATACTAGCAATTAATTACAGCATTGAAAAAGAATGAGATTGATATCTCTGGATCAGAACATTGTAGAGGCATGGGGTTTGGCTCTTTTGACAACTTCCAACATGCTACACATGCTAGCAGTGAATAGCTATATGCTAATAGCAATTAGCTAATTGTTAATATATGCTAAAATCCTAGATAATTGTTTGGCTTCATTATAACGCGTTAAAATTTGTTACTAAATCACATTACAGTAGCGCATTAAGTAATGCGTTACTGCCCAACACTGATAAGAACAATCAAAATGTGCTTGCATCATGCTAACAATATGCTAAATCACATAGCATCTTCTAGCTAAGCACTAAAATATCTTAAGAACATGCTAAAATATGCTAACACAAGACAGCAACATGTGAAACGTTAAGACATGCTAGCATCACGCTAACCATGTCAGCATAATGTTAATCATATTAACATCCTGCTAATATCATGTTAGCGATTTGTTAAAACTGTTAGCATCTTGCTAAAAATGTACCAGCATGGTGTTAACATGATATTAACACAATTTAGGTTAAGAGTTAGCGAGTACCTAGGGCCGAGCTATTTCTAATGTTTATAGATTTAGTAAACTTCAATATCATTGAGATTTTAAAACACCATAGCAACCACCCAGAACACCCTAGCAACCACCAGAACGCCCTAAAAAATACATGGAACCCCCCAGAACACCCCAGCATCATGACAACAGGTTGATTTTTCCACAGACAAACATCATTAATGTTTTTAGAAAATGTAAAAATCAACTTTAGCCTAAAATCTGAGGTTAATGTAAATCAGAGTAATTCATGAGGAGGATCAGATCAGACATGTTTTATTTTTATTTTTTTTCTGTCATCTGCACTAATGAGGTTGAGACGGCTTACTCAAGCATTTCATCAAAGACTTCGGCCTTCCTTCCTCAGTCCAAACTAAACCCCATTATTAGTTATCCCGAGAGCTGAAATCCAGCAGAACTCTATAATGTACATAATAATGGAGAACAGAAGACACAGAGGTCATAATGAAGCAGAGACTAATGTGTATTGATCTGCACACTCAGTATTCATTAACTCTCCTCAATGATTTCCGCTCATCTCAATATTGTCCATCTTTACAGCCGGTCAGATTCAGATTGTAGCATAAATCAAGCCTGTTAATTCAAAGTAATATATTATTGACTTTTTATAGCAGTAGATATTTTCTAGTATTCTGTTTAAGTTTTTAAACAGTGCTAGGTAGATTACTTAAATTTTGTTACTGATTAGCTACAAATTAATGAAAAATTGTAGTCAGTAATTTAGTCTAGATTACTCATATTTTGGATATCATTTTACCTTGTTTCTAGATTTAAACGGGATTATTATTAAAGAATAAACTTTGAATCTCAGGGGGACTTCAAGTAAATATTTTAGATTAAACAGGTTTGTCTGACAAAATAAATTTGGGAATCCCTGCATCACATGAACAAACATTAATAAACATGAAAACAGCAATGATATGTTAAATGTTGAATGGTGTTAAATTAATCTGCACTGTTTAGTAACTTGCTTAATTATTCATCTCGCACATGGTATAAATGACTAAGAGGTGCTTTTGACCCCAGATTTAGATGCACGAAATGAAACATTAATTTATATGGCATTTACATGGCCATTCTACTGTCACGCCCCTGGACTGTCTTGTGTGTGTTTTGCTCCCCATGTGTGCCCTGTGACCCAGTTTCTGTCTCCCTTTGATTGTTTAATTTGTTTCCAGGTGTGTCTCCTCAGTTCCTTGATTGTCCTGTCTTTATAAGCCCCAGTCCTTTCAGTTAGTGTTTGTCGGTCTTTGAATGTCTTCCCTGTTATCTGTGTTCCTGTCTGAAGAATAAAACTCTTATTGTGCTAACTTCACGTCTCCTCGTTCCTGCTCCCCGTGGACCCGTGACAGAAAGACCGACCATAACAAGTGAAGTATAGCTGCGTGTTTCCCCTCGTTTTGTTTCCGGTTTTTTCCATCAGTATTTATTTTTCGTTTTGTTATGAATGACCCTGCCTGCCTTCTCCTCATGCTGGAGCAGAGGAGCCTTTCCCTCGAGGACCATACAAGACTCTTTGTGGAAATATCTAATTACACCCACTACCCGGACTACTGCCTCTGCACGTTCTACCGGACGAGCCTAAACGACGGGTGCAGAGCGCGGTTGTCCGGGGATGGTCCTCGGGGAGATTTTGCCACCTTTGTGGAGTGGGTGCTGGTGTCTTGTGGATCCCCACTGACCGTGGACTACGGGGAGATTGACACCAGTCCCACTCCTGACCCAGAGCCCAGCCCACCAACTCCCAGCGGTGCGGAGCATCAGCCCGAGCCCACCGACGACGGAGAGCCACTCCATGCCGCGATCTGCGAGCCAGCGCGAAGCCAAGCGACTGAGCGGAAGATCGCCCCGGAAGTTGAGCCCAACCCGTCGGATCAGGTGCGAGAGCCGGCGACAGTGCCCATCGCGAGGGAGCCAACCGTGGACGGTGTGAGCGCGGAGTGGAGCTCCGCCCCCTGCATCACGGCTGAGGGTGAGTGGACTGTTCATCTGGGGCTGCTAGACATGGAGGAGGATTTGATAGACTGGGAGATGGATCTGGAGGTCGAAGTTCCCCCTCTCCTCTCTCCCTCGCCCTGGCTGGTCCCGTCCAGCTCGTCTGTGCCTCCGCTGGTCCCGTCCAGCTCGTCTGTGCCTCCGCTGGTCCCGTCCAGCTCGTCTGTGCCTCCGCTGGTCCCGTCCAGCTCGTCTGTGCCTCCGCTGGTCCCGTCCAGCTCGTCTGTGCCTCCGCTGGTCCCGTCCAGCCCACCTTTGCCTCCGCTGGTCCCGTCCAGCCCACCTTCGCCTCCGCTGGTCCCGTCCAGCCCACCTTCGCCTCCGCTGGTCCCGTCCAGCCCACCTTCGCCTCCGCTGGTCCCGTCCAGCCCACCTTCGCCTCTGCTGGTCCCGTCCAGCTCAGAGCCTCCCGAGTGCCCCCTAGAACCCGCGCTGCAAAAGCGCACATCAGAACCCGCGCTGCAAGAGCGCAAACCAGAGCCCGCGCAAACCAGAGCCCGCGCTACAAGAGCGCCGCCCAGTGCCTGCACCAAGAAGGCACCTCCCTGTCTCCGCGCTGCAAGAGCGCCCCCTTAAATCCGCGCTGCAAGAGCGCCGCCCAGAGCCTGCGCCACGAAGGCGCCTCCCTGTCTCCGCGCTGCAAGAGCGCCCCCTTGAATCCGCGCTGCAAGAGCGCCCCCTTGAATCCGCGCTGCAAGAGCGCCCCCTTGAATCCGCGCTGCAAGAGCGCCCCCTTGAATCCGCGCTACAAGAGCGCACCCCAGTGCCTGCGCCAAGAAGGCACCTCCCTGTCTCCGCGCTGCAAGAGCGCCCCTCAGAATCCGCGCTGCAAGAGCGCAAACCAGAGCCTGCGCTGCAAGAGCACCGACCAGTGCCGGCCCCTCGCAAGTGCCTGCCAGTGCCGGCCCCTCGGAAGTGCCCTACAAGGGTTAACCCTGAAGGCCCGGAGGCCCACAAATGCCCGCCCTCCCACCCGCTCCTGCCTCCTCCACCGCTGTCGTCTGGCAGCCCCTTTGCTCGCCCTCAGCCCACCATCAATACGGTGCGAGCCCCACGGGACTGCCATCCTCCAGCGTTGCCGGGGCTGGAGTATCCCTCACCTCCGCCTCCAGCCTCCTCGGCCTGGACTCCGCCTCGGTCCGTTGACCCAGTGGCTCCACCTCGGCTCCTAGCTCCCTCGCCTCCACCGTCACCCATCGATCCTCCAGCTCCACCGGGCTCCCTCGTCCCCCCGGCTCCGCCTTGGTCGGGCGTCGACCCGCCATCGCCTCAGGACTCCGCTCCTCCGGCTGCACCTCGTCGCTCCGTCCCACCAGCTCAGTTGGGCTCCTTCCTCCCGCCAGCTCCACCTTGGTCCTCAGTCGCTCCGGCTTCGCCGCGGATCTCCGGAGCTCCGCCTCCGCCTCAGTCACCAGAGCACTCGGCTCCACCTTGGCCCCCCGGATCCTCGGCATCCCCCTGGCTCGTCGGCTCTCCGTCTCCACCTCGGGCTCCTCCACCACCTGCTCCACCGCCGTCGGTCGGACCCCTGGAGTCGGCGGCCATCCCTCCTCCATGGCTCCTCCCTCCGTCGGCTCCACCGTGGGCCATCATCATGGCTGTGGCCTGGGTCCTGCCAGGCTCCTCCTGCTCCGGGTCCCTCCTGTCTCCTCCCTGGCTCCTCCCTCCTTCGTCACCTCCCTGGGCTCTGTCAGCCGGCCCCCTTCCGGTGGTCCGTCCTCCTCCTGAGCCACCGCCTTTTGGTCCCACCCGTTTCCCTCCCCTCTGTTGTTCCACGGTGCGAGGACGCACCTTCCGGGAGGGGGGAGTAATGTCACGCCCCTGGACTGTCTTGTGTGTGTTTTGCTCCCCATGTGTGCCCTGTGACCCAGTTTCTGTCTCCCTTTGATTGTTTAATTTGTTTCCAGGTGTGTCTCCTCAGTTCCTTGATTGTCCTGTCTTTATAAGCCCCAGTCCTTTCAGTTAGTGTTTGTCGGTCTTTGAATGTCTTCCCTGTTATCTGTGTTCCTGTCTGAAGAATAAAACTCTTATTGTGCTAACTTCACGTCTCCTCGTTCCTGCTCCCCGTGGACCCGTGACATCTACATTGTGAATATACTCCCTGTATTGTATTCAATATGACACACAGTAGAATATTTTAGAAAGTAAAAATTAAGAGAGAAAGAAAGATCATGTTTGTAATCATGCAATCCATAAAAAAGTAACTGTAATCTGATTATGAGCATTTTAAAAAAACTGTAAAAAAATGACTGTGATTTTAATGGTAAAAAACTGCGAAAATGCTACAGTAAAAACCTGTTAAATTGTTAACGTTAAGTTCCTGTAAAAAAACAGGGAAAAAACGTAAATTGACGTTCCCAGAATTCCCTGCGTTGCATTTCAAATTTTGTTTGAATTTGATGTTTTTTTCTTTGAAATAACTGTTTCTTCTTAGTTTTTTTCTTATCGGTTATGTTTATTAGCGTTGTATGTTACATCTAATGTTGTTAAATTAATGTTTATTGCATATTTCAGTTTAATGAGTCTCACCATGATGGTGTTTAGTGCTTGTGTGAACGGCTCTGTGCACCTTCTATACATGTTATCATTTAAAAGCTGCTTGTGATGGGCTTTGGTTCATCATGTGACTTTCTCATCACCTTCTGCATTCGGTGGTTATCAGTGTATTTCAAAGGTACAAAACAGATTTCAGTACTTCAATAGGCTGGTGTATTAACATTATATCAGTTAATGAAATTATGGTATTTAACTGTAAATTTAAGTTAAAACCGTAAAACCTAAAATGTTGTTACCGTATTTTTTACGGTAGAATTCCGGAAACCACAGCTGCCGTTTTTCTTTAACGTAAATTTTTTTTTACAGTAAATGTAATATAATCTAATTACAAGTACAACATATTTTTTGGAATCTGATTATGTAATCCAGATTACATTTAATCAGTTATGACCCAGTGCTCTTGCCAAAACTATAAAATAGAGATGCTTGCACCACACATTACCTCTGTGACATCTCAAGATATTAATTTATAAGAAATGTAAGGACTTACTGAGAATTGATTGGATGGTGAAAAGCAGGCTTCCACGAACCCTGATTTATCCAGCTGTTTCTAGTAATTTGATGTTAAAAGATGGAGACAAATATAAAAGTGATTTCTAAGGAGATCAGAAATGCTGGTGCTGATTATTAAGAATGGTTTTCTTTGTAGAGAGAAGATATAAACCCCATGACATGCCTGTATTATTAGTACATAAGCACTGCATCAAAACACTTCAGTAGAGGACAATGACTAAACACTGCAAACGTCTGACATACAACACATCAAATGCAAAGAGGATTTCACAATTACACCATTAAGTGCTTGAGAGAGCACATCACCTGCATGTCAAGCGCTGGTAGAAATCTTTCATGGTTCATTTGACTGTCACATCTCTGAGAGTTTGTCGCCATTTCTAGTTGACAGCACCACGTACCCTCCCAAGCCACAACTTACTCATTTAAAGCAGTTAAAGAACTCTGTAAAAGATGGAAATTTAAGCTGTTATTTACAAGCACTCTAAAAAAAACTGCCATGTTTGACTTCATAACATTGCATAAAATGAAAGAATATGAAGAAATGTAATTGAAATTTGGCTTTGACCCACTATTTGGGTTCATTTGATCCACATTTGATCAAAACTGCTTGAAACACTGGTTGAACAATGTATTTTTTTCTTGAAAATGTGTTAATGTTTCTCATTTAGGGTTACGAATGTGCATGCATCGTTTTGACAAACAGATGTGGTTTGCAAAGGTTGTACAGTTGGTGTTTGGGGCCAAATTCAACCCCACTGGTTTGCATTTAATTTGCAAAGAAAAAACCCCCCGAAAACATTTATTGCAGTTTGTCAAAGATTAAATATGAAATACACTGTAAAATATTATGACAAGAAAATACTATTACAGTTTTTCTACTTCAACATTTCATGTTTAATTCAATATGTTACTTTCTGCTTCTTTGTAATGATTTGTGAAATTTACTAGCAATTTATGACAAAATTGTTTGGTGTACATGAGAACATACAATTTAAGACTCAAATTTAACTTGAAATTAATTACCCTTTTTCTCAATTATTGAAGGAGAATTTGCTGTTATTGTATGTGTTTATGTATCTGAGTTTCAATTATCTTTCAGTTGTAATAAACACTATTTAAACAGTAATCTTAGATACTATTTATACTGTTGTCATTTACATTTCAGTATGCAAATAGTTGCTACAAGTAACCATGACCTTTGTGTGCCTGTTAGGTTAATTTTGAAAATCAAATTAACACCTAACCCAAAGGGAAGATTTTTATTTTTTTGTAACACTATGAGTTCGTAATTTCTCATATTTAATTTTTTTTTTAGTCTCCAACAAGCTATAATACATGTTTTATTGTAGTGTTGATTTTTGGTGAATTGTACTGTAAAAAAAAAAATTAAAAGAAAGAAAAAAAAAGAAAAAGAAAATAGCAATAACACAAAGATTAATGGAGTGTGTTTTACAAGAAGGTACTATATCAGTATACCTTAACCATATGCATTCAAAATATTGATGATATCACCATGCACTTAAACAATTCTGTCCAATCAGATGCTCTCTAGAACAAGAAAGCCCCGCCCCCTCATGCCACCTGCTTCTGATTAGCAACAACTTTCATTTTCAACATGAAACCCATCCAGTTTTTAAGTTAGGGTTTCATCGTGGACATCTTCAGGGTAAGAATCAGCTCTCCGTCCATCAAAACAGATGAAAGAACAACATTCTGACATTTACATTTCAGTAGTTTTTCCACACCGAAAGATTTTGGATGGTTTGCTCACTAAAATGTCACTCAGAAGGTCAAAAGAATCTAAGAGATGCTGAGATCTAAGATTAATGACCTGTGGCTGAACAGAGACATGAATTTTAGTCTTTTTTCCCCCCATTTTTATAGCATTATTTTTCCCTATCAACCTTTTTAGGTCACGAATCTCTGGTTGAGGACAGAGAACGCCTTAAATAGACAAATAATATCCAAAATAAATACAAAATATCTTAAATATTTTCCACAGATGAACATTCATCCTTAAATCAGACTTACAACCTATTTTTGGGGTCATGAGCCACCAGAAACATCCTAAAATAGACAAACAAACATGAATGAATTCAAAATATCTCTAATATTTCCAAGAGAAGAATATATATATATATATATATATATATATATATATATATATATATATATATCCTTAACTTCAATTCGTTTCACAGACAAAACAAACAGCTGGAGGCCTGTTAGTCAAACAGCTAAATTTAACACTTAAAACCTGTAAATCTAGTGGGATTTGAACGCTCCCCGAGGTATCATGCAAACTGCGAACACGCAAGGTGTTCCCTAATGAGTGTGTGATCGCTAATGAACGCTGCTTTTCCTGTGAAGGTTCATTTCTCAGATGGCATTTCCAATGACATTTATGGAGTTTTTTTTTGAGGGATTATTTGGCGTAAATACCATACGTGTCCTAGACGTGGCTGTCTATTTTAGTGAGCGAATGCATCCTAATTTCACATGCTGGTTGCATTAATGATTTCTGGTTGTAATCAGCGAGACATACGGTGCCATTAGAGCGGACACATGATTGCGACGCTGTCTGCATTATACATTACATGTGAAAATTAACACAGGGATCTTAAAATAGCACATAGATATAACTCTGAATCATTCTGGATGGCATTCAGTGCATTTTGGATTGATTTCCTGAGGCAATGTGTTCAATTTATCAATGTGGTTCAGAAAACACAGGCTGTGATTGAAACCACTTCCTTCTCATCAGCGGTTTGTTTCATTTCCTCTGATTAACTGGAATAAAGTCCAAAACATTGCAGATTATTCTGTCCAGCTGACCTGTAAACTACAGTTTTTGTTTGAACATGCCACATGTATATAAATAGTGCTGTCAAACGATTAATTGCATTCAAAATAAGTATTTGTTTACATAATATGTGTGTGCGTGCTGCTGTGTATATTTATTAGTTATGTATAAATACACAGTATAAATTTAGAAAATATTTACATGAATATATTTATATAATTTATATTATATATACATATTTCATATATAAACATATTTTTCTTAAATATATGCATGCATGTGTGTGTGTGTATTTATATATACATAATAAATATACACAGTACACACATATATATTATGTAAACAAAAACTTTTTTTGGATGCGATTAATTACGATTAATCATTTGACAGCACTACATATAAAATATGCCTATAACAAAATAATAGAGCAGGATGCTGAAGGAATGGATTGCAGATCTACAATGGCTCTCATAATAATGTTAATTATAATATTTCTTAAATAATAATTTATCAAAGTTACATTTATGCATGTAAAAAAATAAGTTGAATATGGCTTTAGTCTGCCTTTTTACTCTCTAAGAAGCTGATCTCTGATTGTGTGTGTAGTTAACCATAATTGATAATATTCAGGGCAGAGCCCAGCAATCGTCAGGAGGAAATCATCATTTGCCGTCACCCTGATGTCCAGGGTAACAGATATACGTCTCTGGAGAGACCTAATGCGTCTGACTTCTGATCAATTGACACCAAATATAATCACTAGAATATATGCTTCGAGTTTTACGTCCATGTGTGGAGATTTTCTAAGCTTATCTACCAACCAGAATCTTGCTTACCTATGTATTGACGTAATTAGTGACCTGAGTATAACTGTGGTGTCTAGAACATGTACGCAGAGAAGCCTACGAACTCCATCACGAGTGTTGAAGCTGACTTCTGCTGATGAAACTGCAAACTATCTTCAGTAAATTATCTTCATTTTTGATTGAATCTCTTGACTTCTGGTCTTCATTCAACACACCTGGTCCGAGGGTCTTTACTGTAAATTCCCCTACAGTAATCGGTGGAGAATGCGGGCACTCGTTCTTAGGCGACATCCCTGATCAATCACCAAAAGAAAGGTAAGAAAGAAAGATTTTATCTTTAAAAATTATTCTTGGTTAGGGACTGTCTGTGGGGGAGGGAGTGTGGGAGAAGGGCGAGCGACACTCACTCAGACGTGAGTGAGGGACACCAGACTTTTGTATGAATTTGTTTTGGGTAAACTGGTGTCATAGAGTGATGTACACCTGTAACGTTAAGTTACCTTGTGTATGTAGAAAAGCTGCACACTTATAGGTCTTAAAAGTAGACTTGGAGTTGAGAGGTGTGCACCGTGAGGGGAAAAGGTACAGTCCGGGGGGGTGGACAAAACACATTCTCTAGTTGTGTGGCACTGAAAGCCGTAAAGGCAAATAGTGCATTTTGTGGCACTGAGAGCCGTAAAGGCAAGATAGGACATTTGTGTGAAGGTATATGAAATACCGAGAGAATGTAAGACGCTAGAAGCGGGGTTCTAGTCGTAAATCGCTCAACCAACTCTCTATTCCTTCCGTCTCAGACAGGGGAGTTTAGCGATCAGGTCAGGTCAGTTGGTTAGGGAAAAGAGTAACCAAAATTAGTGTTAAAAATAATAATAGTTGGAAAATAAATACTCATATCCATATATATAAGTTACGGCAAGGATTGATTGATTTGGGAAGCATCAGGAACAACCCCGAAAGAGCTAAAATGTTGTTTTCATGACCCTAATTGGATTGGACCGGTATATGGAAATTCTGGAATATACTTTGCAGTTTCATCACGCAGAAGTCAAGTGCTGTTGGTAAGATCGCCGCCTCAATCTCTTGCTGCTATAGTCTGTTTTGGTTTTCAACTGTGCTAGAATTATGGCTGAAAAATTAGGTAACTTGCTCATCCCTGATAGAAATAATGAAACGGAAGAGAGCAAATGCTGTAAACAGCTCGGCTCTGAAGCGCTGGCCTTAAAAATATTCTCTGAATTCATTGAAAGAATGATGAGTCTGGGCTTTAATTCTGATTGGAAAGTTTAAAAAAAACTTGACTGGCTTTAAACAACGAAAGAACCAGAAAGATACACATTTCTAAATGCATGTGCCTATCTTCAGATGTGTAAAATGGCTATTTGTTAAAAATAATCCCAAAAGTAACTGATTGATCATTTAATCTGATTCTTTGTGCATAGAAGGTTGAAATGACAAAGAATGATATCATAAATCTGTTCCAGTGGCTGTTGCAAGCTCTAATAATATACTGAACAGAATTCTGGGTTGATTAAAAGACTGTGTAGGCACAAAAATTGTCAGTAGCATTTTGGAAAAACTTAGAAGCTTATGTTTTGCTTTAGAAGATAAGATTGTGTTTGACTGCAATGAAACAGTTGTTTTTATCTCATGCTGGCCCCCACCATGACTCTGGTTCAAGCTGTAAAAGTAAAAGAGACATGTTCTGAGTGGAAAATTTGTAATTTCTATATTTACTGATGTTTGGGAAAAAGAGTAATTTTATTGTTGGATTGTAAAAATGTAGCCCCTCAGCATCATAGCCAAATGCCCAGGGAAAAATGATGAGCTGATAATGTTGTAAACAAGTAACATAAACGGGGGTTTCAAGGTTAACTTTGAAGAACGCATGCTAGCATGACCCGAAGTAACATATCTGGGTCAGATGACCCCTGATAGATTTAAAACCATTGTTGAAATTCCAAAGCCATGGCCAGAATTAAGTGAATGAATAAATACATGTTGATGTACAATGTACTGACAAGGACTGCAAAAGAACTAACTTTGAAGAAGCCTTTGAGTTGCAAAAATAAAAAGAAAGATGTTTATTTGGAAAATGCATGTCATTTCTGATAAGTTTTAAGCTGGGCTAGAGTAAAATTATAGTACAATGAAATTATGTTAAAAGTTAATAAATGCATTGCTGCTAGTCCTGAATCCCTCAGAGTTCTCTCTCTCATTCAAAGTCAGCTAAATGCTGTTATCTGAGCCTGCATGTGTCATAAGTGATAACGAGCTATTTATAGTAAAGCACAGTGTTTCAGTTGAAAATCCTAGACCTTGAGATGTTAAAGGACATGTTACAAGAAATTCAGATTTTATGCATTAAGAGGGCAATTGGGAGTTAAATGTTTAATGCATTTAAGAGATAAAAGATTGTAAATAGACTTATTAACAATCTAGTGGCTATTATTGAAGAGACATGAAGCCTCTAAAATCACATTAGACCCTGAGGTATAGAAGTAATGATTTTGAATAATTAAACAGTTGTATTGCTGCTTGTTCTACGACCGGTAATTTATCAGTCTTATTTTTAGTCTCCACCATCATACAGGGCCCAATGGCTGCAGCTATAGAAGTAACAGAAAATTACACTGAATGGACAGGTGTGAAAAATAAATCCACTGAGTAATCTCAGCATGATGGCTTGAAGATATCCAATTGATTTTATTGATTAAATATTAGTATGATTAACCTGTCTCAATGTTTTAATACTAGTAGGTGCTGTCAATGGCTCTCATGGTTCTTGAGTGCACCTTTCCTAAGCTGCAGAAAATACTGGATTCTGGAAGAAAACTATCGAGGATGTTGCAACGGGAAAGAGCGGTTACCAGTGTGCATGAGGTGATTTCTCAATGACGGGTAAGATCCTCTTCTGGCCAATAGGGGACAACCTAAGGCAGGGGGTCACCGCCACTGGGCACCTGCCCAGAAGGGAGGTGTTATATGTGAGATGGTAGCGGACTTGAGCGGATGATTTATAGGCCTAGAGCATCGTTAAGAGAGGAATTGTAAGAAGTTACAGCAATCTGCCTCAAAAATGGTGATCAGGTCTGAAGGAGCTCACAACAACCGCATTCCTTCATGTTTTTCATTGAGACAAGCGTCCACAACTTGATGCAACTATGCAAGGTGATCACACCCCGAGGAAACGGAGCTTATTTATAAAGAGTTAATGGCAATGGGCTTTCAACAACCATCTGAGACCATGTGATGATAGCCATTATTATGAGACAAAATTTCTTATGAGGCTGAGATGATATTGAACTAATATGTCTATATCATAGTTTTTACTCATGCAGGTCATTAGGCATGGCATAAGATGATTACATGAAATGGTGGTGGCTAAAAATGAAGACTGCTTGTGCTGATTCAAGAGATGGTTTGGATAACAAAGGTTAAGGGAATTAAGCATTTAAGATAAAAGTAATTTTAAGAAATGCTCCTAGCATTATGTATTTTAAACAGTCTAAATTGAGATTTGAGATATAGAAACTTTGACATTTTTAAGCTATTTGAACGATTAAGGATTATACTGTATGTTGTAATGAATTTGATAGTCTAAGTTAAAGATTGGTGAAACTGTCAAAAGATAATTTGCACAGTAAGAGAGAGAGACTGCTTGAGTGGAGGCAGGGATGGCGCTTCACTTATCGGCCTGCTAAGCAAGAGTAACCAAAACAAATCAATGATTTTAAGACCAAAAAAAAACTCAACATAAAAATCATTAATGAACAGGCAAACTCTGAGACTAGATAAGAGACTAGGTACAAACTAGGTAAAACTGACAGAAAAATGTCAAGTTTAAATCCTTCCGCTGTAACACCAAAAGCAAACCTCGAATATATATATATATATATATATAAGCTGCTTCGATATTCATGTGTCTAGTATTTCGAAAGGTAAAGGTAAATATTTTAGACTTGATGGCAGAGAAACTGTGACACATTGGCTGAGTTACTAACCAACTTATCCAGAGAGCACCCTCACATAAAGAAAGGCTGGTGGGAAGACAAAGGAGTGAACACAGTTGATGTAATATGGGTTAAAGGCAAAGCAGCTATAAGGCTGTCTGTGTGTCCTCAAGGTTTGAGTGACGCAATAGTTTGGGTTATGTAGAATAGAGATAATTTAACAAAAACTTTTGGATCTGCCGGCTAACCCGGAGGAAGATGATAACAAAAGGGTTTAATTAAAGGAAATATAGCAGATGAAGTTAATGTTTAAAATAACAAAATTGGAATAGGATCTACGGAGCTGTTTATGAGTCAAATTAAATTAATATTATTGTGAACATTGACAGGGTTTTTGATCATTTATACTGTTTCAAAACAGATTTATAGAAACTGAGGATGTCTCTTTAATGAATATTTGACAGTTTAGATCTGAGCAATAGTATTGTTTAAATGCTGATAGGATTGTGAAGTCAGTCGGCTATTGTTCAGTTTATAACATTTTTGATTCGATAAGTATCACTGCCAAAAGACACATATGATTGAAGGGTTTTAAGACTTTGATCAGATAGTTGACCTGTAAGCATTTCTAACTGATAAGACAGTGAGAACTAAATTGACTTTACACGAGGTCTTGAGGATTTGCTTCTGAATGTGGCGTTAATTTAGTCTGAGTACAGTAATATGGTATGAAAAAATAATAAAAAAATAATAACATAATGTGTGCACATAATGTGTGGAGATTTTCTAAGCTTATCTACCAACCAGAATCTTGCTTACCTATATATTGACGTAATTAGTGACCTGAGTATAACTGTGGTGTCTAGAACATGTACGCAGAGCGGCCTACGAACTCCATCACGAGTGTTAAAGCTGACTTCTGCTGATGAAACTGCAAACTATCTTCAGTAAATTTTCTTCATTTTTGATTGAATCTCTTGACTTCTGGTCTTCATTCAACACACCTGGTCCGAGGGTCTTCTACAGTAATCGGTGGAGAATGCGGGCACTCGTTCTTAGGCGACATCCCTGATCAATCACCAAAAGAAAGGTAAGAAAGATTTTATCTTTAAAAATTATTCTTGGTTAGGGACTGTCTGTGGCGGAGGGAGTGTGGGAGAAGGGCGAGCGACACTCACTCAGACGTGAGTGAGGGACACCAGACTTTCCGAGGGTCTTTACTGTAAATTCCCCTACAATGCAAAAAGTTATTTCAATTAAGGACTTTAATATTAAAATATAGAAGAGTACTGATTATTTTAACAAACAATTCTGCTCATAAAAATGTAGTTTTCATGCACTAAGTGCCTCAACCAAAAGCTTGGGGGGATATGGGTGTGAATAACTTATTATAAACTTCGAATGCTTTATTATTATTTTTTATTTAATTAAAACTTTTATTCATCAGGGACACATTAAATTGATCTAAAGAGACTTTTTAACTTTCTATTCAAAGAATCCAAAAAAATAAAATAATTCACAGTTTCCACAAAAAATATGATGCAGCACAACTGTTTTCAACATTGATGATAATCAGACATGTTTCTTTGTTATGGTGTAAGGGTGTTAATTTATGTGTTTGTTTGTTTTTGTTTTCTCGTAGGCGGCACGAGAGATGAGGATCACCTGATTCAATTAGGAAGCGGGAGATATAAGTTCAGATATTCTGTTCTTTTGCTGTATTCTCTGACTTTTCAATTGCCATTTTATATCATGGTATATTATGTGAGACCCCTAGAATTATGTAATAAACTTTGGTTGTTATTCTGAGAATTTGGTTGATGGATCCTTTATTTGTTGCGGCTATGAGCCGGCCGTAACATCTTGAGCAGCAAATCAGCATATTAGAGTGATTTTTAAAGGACCATGCGACACTGAAGACTGGAGTAATGATGCAGCATTGCACTGCAGGAATAAATTACATTTTACTAAATATTCACATAGAAAACAGTCATTTTAAATTACAATAATATATCACAATTTTTATGCATTTTTCATGAAATACATACAGCCTCGGTGAGCAGAAGAGTCTTCTTTCAAAACATTTTAATTATTTTAAACTAGTGTAATTCTGAATGTTGTTCTGTGTTTTCATGCCAAAGTCTTTGAGGATTTCTGAAGGTTTTAACGTTTTTTTCTGCATATTGGATGTTTTAATGTCCTTTCTGTGGAACAATGATAG
The DNA here is from genome assembly GCA_036784905.1 of Acrossocheilus fasciatus. Lineage (NCBI taxonomy): Eukaryota > Metazoa > Chordata > Actinopteri > Cypriniformes > Cyprinidae > Acrossocheilus > Acrossocheilus fasciatus. The sequence continues at coordinate 2,351,032 of CM071962.1, read as the reverse complement.
TACAAAACAACATACAGCCTCTGGCCAATTACATAACAGGCGTATAAATATAATATGCTTCATGCTTCATGCTAAAAACCTTACTTTTACTTGCAGTTGAGTCCTGCTGTAAGAGACGATTAGTTTCTGTCAGAATCCAAAGCATGCATATGCTGTCAGTCACATATACCGTAACAAGGAAATATTACACACAAAACCTTCGAGATGAGTGGCAGAGGCAAGCGCTTTAGCTTCTGTATTGTCAAGAAATGATGTGATGCATAAAGTAGTGTTTCATATCAAAATATGGTGTGAACGTGCAGTGGATTGTACAGGATTACAGTCAAACCAGCATTAAAGTGTATACAAATATGAGTAACATTAAAGAAACGTATTACCTACAGCAGCAACTTAAAATAAAGGACGCATTTTATTTACAAGTAAATGCAAATGCATTATAGTTTAAATTTTATATTAAATGCAATTACTTTTTTTTTTTTGACCAGTAGGATTTAAGCACATCTTTATATATAATAATTTCATAATTACTTATCTTGTCTATGAAATATGGTTAAAGTGTACCGCTGAATGCACTGATGAGAATTTATAGTAATCTAAAATATGCAGTACTTCATTGTCATTTCTATTGAAACTTGTAAGCTAATTATGTATTTATAATACACATTTGTAATGATGAAGTAAATATATTAATTTGACATGTTATATTGCATAACTACAGTTAAAATTACACGTGTTTTAGTATGTCAGTCAACACTTCAAAATTTAAAGCACAACAAAAGATTAAAACAAAATGTACTTTAAAGTTAATCTTTTAATTAGGCTTTTTTTCCATAGTGAACTTCTTTACGTGTTACGTTTTTTGACGAGGGTGACTGTGCGACTCGGTTTTGTTCTGTCTCTGCAGTGCTGTTGTCTCTTAACATGCAGTTCATAGTTGTGGATTCTCACTTGCGAAAAAAACAAAACAAAATGTTGATGCATTGCAGTACTGTAAGTTTGTAATTATGCAGATTATAGACTGGGGCCGTATGCAGCATGATAATGAATCATATAACGTCTCTGTGCTGAGAGAGACCTGACATAATGCTTTCTTTTGGTGTTCGTCATCCAGAAAAACCGTGGAAATCCAACTCGAATCCTCCGAGTATCAGAGTAAAACATGTTTGGATCAGTGAAAAACTCCTTTTAGTCTCATTTCCCAGAACTGAACGTCTCTTCTCAGGATGAAACTGCCTGACCAAACACTGCAGATCCAGTGATATTATTGGGACTGGACCATTTTTTTCATTTGAGACACAATTACAATATGATTTATAGTTTATTAACGGTCCAAAACATGAAGAAGTTCTGGCTAAATGTTGCTAAAAGTTTAGGGTTAGGATGATTTTATTGATTGTATTATTAAAACTTTAATTCATCAAGTGACAGTAAAGACATTTATAATGTCACAAAAGATTTCTATTTCAAATAAATGCTGTTCTTATTTTCATCAAAGAATCCTGATAAAAATGTTACCATACAGCAAAAAATAATGGCAAATGCATTATCTACTGAAACATGGAGGGCAATATATTAATGCTTTAAAAAATTTATTTCTATTCATTTTTATTAAACATATATACACATATATATATATATATATATATATATATATTATGTAAATTTAATTTATATCTTATTTTTATACATTTAGGAAATATAGTTATTTATTTAAAATATATTTTTTAACATTCTAGCAAATTTGTATATTTTGAAACATTTTTTTTTTAAAATTCAGCTTTGATCACAGCAATAAATTACATTTTAAAATATATTCAAATTGTGTTTGATTGTAATTATATTTACTTTTTACTGTACTTTTAATCAAATAAATGCAGCCTTGGTGAGAAGAGCAAGGTGAGTCTCTGACAAAGATAAAGGACAGTGTGGAATGAAAGTTTGCCCATGAATAATTTCTGATATGCTCAGGTGCATCATGAATATCCTCCTCATGCGCTTCTGAAGCTAATAACATCCTCTGAATTATGGAATTATGAATATTTTCCTCAACTCTCACTACACGCACGACACGGTAAATAAAACAACTCGAAATACACGTAGGGAACACGATTCTAATATAGCCTATATTCTAATGCACATATTCACAAATCCGTAATAAACAGCCGTTTAAACACTTTGCTGTTGCACGAGCGTGATGAAATGGTGCAATTATGAATGGACGCTGTCGGTTTGCGTCGCGTCGTGTCGTCTGGTTCACAAACTTGTAAAACGAGGGCCGTCAGCCGATCGAGAGCTTTCTGTATAATAACAGAGCTGCTGTTACACGACCACAGGAGCGCTGGATGAGCTACTGGATCTCACTGCATTCACATTTACTGAGGAACAATGTGCACGTGAACATTCAAAACTGACATTTACTGTCTTAATGCATGTTCTTGGTCTTATCGTCTCATGAACAGAGACCAAGCGCACAAATTGCACTTTTTATTATTTTGTATTTTACGTGCTATTTATACGCAGAAACTGACTTTGGCGTGCATATGATACGCACTTTGTTGGCGTGCATATGATACGCACCGACCCCACACCCCTAAACCTACCAATTGCGTATCATATGCACCAAAGTTAATTTTTGCATATAAATAGTAGCCAAATAGAAACAGAAAAACGTGACATTTTTTCTCATGAAAATTCATGAGATGGGGTTAGAGCTGTATCTTTTGGTCCTCTTGCCCATGAAGAGAAAGTCTGTAAATTATAAATCTGCTGAAATAAAAATTTTACTGAGCTTTTCGTATTAGCTAGGCTAGCTGCTAGCATACGCATGAGGCAAAACCTTAGGTGAAATACACAACTTTTGTTAAATAAATGGTATTAAAGGACGTATTAAATTGATCAAAAGTGACATCACTATGACAGTAGTGATGTTATGGAAGATTTCTATTTTAAATCAACGCTGTTCTTTTGAACTGTCTATTAATCAAGCCTGAAGAAATAAAATGTATCATGCTTTCCACAAAAATATCGTGCAGCACGACTGTTTTCATCATTGATAATAATCAGAAATGTTTCTTGAGCTGCAAATCAGCATATTATAATGATTTCTGAAGATCATGTGACACTGAAGGCTGCTGAAAATTCAGCTTTGATCACAGAAATAAATTACATTTTAACATATATTCACACAGAAAAGAGTTATTTTAAATTGGAATAATATTTCACATTTTTACTGCACTTTTGATCAAATAAATGCAGCTTTGGTGAGGTGACTTCTTTCAAAACACAACAATCTTGCAAAGTTTTGGAATGTCAGTGTTAATTTTAGCAGAGACTATGAAAAGCATTATCAAATTGTGAAACATTGTGCAGAATAAATACAGCCAGTTAGTTATGCTGTCAATTTGTGAGATAAACAGAAAGGCTTTTCTCATTTGCCAGTTAAAAAAAAAAGTGAATTTTCAAGGCTGTCCAATTCAGCAGGCACATAACCTTTAAGTCTTTATGTAGCGATTTTAAATGTTAAAGCACACCAATGTTTCCAAACTCCGACTGCGTTTCAGAACAAAAGGGTCTCTTCAAGTAATGTTCACCACAAACCTTAATTTACTCATAAATTGAAAAGCGCGACTCGAGGGAATCTCTGGCTCGGATGCTAATTCTCTTCAGGCTTTAGGACTCAAAATCAAGCTCTGTTGTGCAGAAATGTGCCGGCTTTCCAGCGGATTCGGTGCCTTCGTTTGTCATTCATAGTGTGTATTACGAGATAATGTGTCTCTGTGTTTCCAGCCAAGGCTTTTTCCTTGAGGAAGAGAGACTGATTACCTGGAATTGGGAATGAGAGCATTGTCAAGGTACAGCTTTTACAAATTATGCACAGAGTTTGTGACTCTGAGGGTTATGAGACACGTGAAACTAGTGCAAGAAATCAATTCTGATTGCATAATGATGCCATTGACCAATCAAGTGTTACAGAGCAATGCATTTTGATGCAATATTTCAAGGAAATTTTCAAACAGTGTTTCAGTAACAGCATAATTGATATTGTTAGTTAGCAGGGTTAATATAGTTTACTAAAACTGACACCATAAAAATAGTTTTGTTACTTGATATAAAATCTAAAGTATATATAAGTAAATATTTTATTTCAGCTTGTTGCCAAGGCAGCATCTCTCATTTTCATTTAGTTTCTTGATACACTAAAAATTTAAATAATTAAAACTGACTTGAATGCATGAAATCTATTTAGATATTTTTTAAAAAAAATAATGATAAAAGTGACAAAAATGCACAACAAAATTAGTTAAACTTTAACTAAAATTAAAATGAAAACAAAAAATAAATCCTAAATACTAAAATAACAAGTTACTCCATAACAATATTAATGTTTTTAAGAAATTGATAGTGAACTTTGCAAATAATTCAAAATAAAATAATTAAAAAATAATCACATTATTATTATTTAAAATAATTATATTTAAAATTTAAATATGCTTGTTTATATTTTAAAATATTGAATTATCTATCAAATGAATTTTCATAATTTTTCCAGTCTGTGAAAAATAACTAAAATAAAAATAAAAATTCTAGAGATTTCACTCATAAAAACTCACATCACTTCTCTTAAATATACAAAAAAGGACTTTTCCCTTTTAAAAATAAAATTATTTGTTATTATCAAATTTTGGAGTAAAAAGACTGAAATTGTATTTCCTTCTCGAATAATCTTTGTAAAATCATTGTGCAGTGTATTGGACAAAATATAAGTGTTAACATTTATGACTTTATCATTGATTTATACACAAGAATTTCTCAGAAATTGCATTTTGCTTATGCTTTAAGATCGATGTGTGGCTAAATGTGCGAAAGCACCAAAAACACAATTTAGTTTGACTAGAAATTCACTGATTATGTAAATGACCACAAACGCCGCAACTCAATTGTGCTTTAATGTTATTGTAGAGCTTTACAGGCTTTTGTAATTAGCAGATATTAGCACAACCCGCGGCTGCCAGCGATCAATGAAACCAATCAGCATTCAGACAGTAAAGCCATTAATGTTGTTTAGCAAGAGGTTTTGGAGTAAATATGTGAGGATCTGGACTGTGCCAGCAGCAGTGCTGATGTATTTGTACCGCTGCCAGTCTTCAGCATCGTTTCTCAGACTAGTTTAACAACTGCGTTTATGTACGTTTGACTCTAGAAAGTGACGCCTTGATTAAACTGGCCTTGAAGCCTATTAAATACTGGATGCTAGACTTGATGTTAAAGCTGCAGTCAGCTGTCAAGTGCAATTTAACTAACATTTAATATGTTACGATCATCTTAAAGAAGTCTTTGTTCTGAAGTGACCTGCCTGGCTGAACGAAACGCAATATAAGAGCTTTTTAGTCTGCAATGTACAGTAACTGTGAGAATGAGTGTGTGTGTCTGCTCGAGTGTGTGTTGTGTTGAGACGCTGAAGCGGATCCTGGCAGACGGTAAACAGTCTCTCACTGATGTGCACGACTGCAAGGATGTTGAGCGCCACCATTAGGCATCTTGTGTCACTACAGCATCTACGATAGATGGAGAAATATAAAGATCAAGGCCTTCTGGGCAAAATTAATGATCAAATTATTTTTATAAATATTTCTTAAAATTATGATGAATTATATACTAATTATTTTCAAAATTTAAATATTTATAATTGTTATTACTAAAAATAATTTTATTTTAAGCAATTTATTTTTATTATATTTTTAATATTCATTTATAAATAATTTGGTATTAATTAATTTTGTTATTATTATAGTAATTTATTATATCATTAACTATAATAATTATTTAATGATTTTCTAATTTATTTACATTTAGAAATGTTATTAATTATAAGTATTGCTTAATTCGATTGAAATTTAAAATGTTTTAAATTTATTTTTGAATTTAAATATACATTTAGAAATTTAGTGTGAATTATATTGTTGTTGTTATCATCATCAAAATAGTTATAAATAATTAACATTATTAATTTTAAAAATACTTTTTCTTATTAGACTTTTGTATTTAAATATACATTTAGAATTATTATATACACACATTAATTATTTGTATTTAAATATACATATTATTTTGTATGAAATATATTGTTATTGTTGTTGTTATTAGTTCCATTTAACCAGGTACCACATATTTTGATTAAATATTAAGTTTTCCAGCCTGCTGTGATAGATAATATGTACAAATAATTTATACTCGCAATATAGAAGCTGTAATGATTTGATTAACTCCAGGCCTATATAAAACACAAATACAAACATAACCTCTGAGAAGGTTTTTATTCAAGTAAGATCTTGAGTTCTACAAATATATACTCTTACCTTACAAAATCAAATTTACAAACTCATTGTCTATCACTGATTTTTTTATATATAAAGTAGTTAATTTCACATATAATCTGCAGGATCGATAACAGAGCTCTGACATTTGTTATTTTTCTTTCCCAAAAACATTAAATTTATCATAATTTACTCAACCTCATGTCGTTCCAAACCTGTTTGACCGAGAACTAAATGTGTGATATTACACAGAATGTCCAAGCTGCTCTTTTCCATACAGCGGAAGCGAATGAGGACGGATGCAGACGAGCTACAAAAGTATCATAAAAGCATCATCACAGTCATCATAAACCATTGCATTTAGATCACGAGTCTCAAATGTCATACTCGGGCTCATAAATGATTATTTTAATGCTTTTTGTACCTTCTGGAGCATTTTATGTATAGAAATCGAAGCTCAGACGTTCTGTTTCTCAAAACAAAAAGTCAGATGAAGACACGAGGGTTAGTTCATCTCTCAATTCTTGGGTGAAATATTGTTTCTTTCATGCCTTGTTTAGCCAGGAAGTTCAACAGGAAGTGGCTGTGTTTTGTCTCTCAAGCTTGAGGAATGCTGTTCTTCAGTGAGCCGAACAAACAAACAGAAAGGCCAGAGACCTCCATCTCTCTGAAGCTCTGCTGTTCTGAAGACATGAAGGCCATCGCTGCGTATCGATCGTGTTTTCTGCTGTTTACAGAGTAAGGTTTCATCAGTCTGCTTCAGTCGTCCGGTTCGGTCACGCACTGCTCCACGATCTCCCGCAGGTTGGGGTTCTCCATGGCGGCCGCCACACGCTCCTTATCATTGATCTGTTTGTTAACTGTGAGAGGACCACACAACAAAACCAGTTAAGAGATACAACATCTCACACTGATACAATCACCCCTTACGGATGCGGATCTCAACACTTGGGCCAAATCAGGCGAGTTACGCAGATGATATTCACAGATGATCGTCAGTGTCTAGTAATACAACCCAGTTCAACCAGCTAAACATTGCGCTGGTTTTCCCCTTTTGATGGTTGCATAAACATCCATCCAATAATTTTGGGTACAAATTCTGCAAAATAATTACATTTAATTTTAATGTCTATTTAATTTCATTTTTATGCATCATGTGCCATCATTATATTTGATTTTTTTTTTTTTTAATCATTTCATTGTAAATAATCAAATATAATGATGGCAAATAATGCATAAAAATGAAATTAAATAGACATTAAAATTGTGTGTGTGTGTGTGTGTGTGTGTGTGTGTGTGTGTGTGTGTGTGTGTGTGTGTGTGTGTGTGTATATATATATATATATATATAAATATAAATAAGTACAATTATTTTTAATATATATATATATATATATATATTTAATGTACAAAAATTACTTATTTTTGAAAATGTGCTCATTTTGAAAGGCACAGGTCACATATACATGTATATATATTTGATTGAATGTAATGAAAATATGTATATTACTTTTTAATTGATAAAAACATTTCATAAAACAGTTATGAATATAACATAACTATTTATAAAATACATATCAATTTATTTATCATTTACATTTATACATGCATTATTGACTGCAATTAATGCTACATTTAGTCAAAAACAAAAATTGTATCAAAATCTATGAAAAGCTTGTCTATGTAAAGTTTACATTTATGTTTTAGTGAATTATATAGTGAAAATAGGAAAGCTTTTCATTTCAGTAATTGTGTGTGTGTATTATTATTAACTGTAATTAAATAGTTTAATATATATGGAGTTTATTATCAGCACCCTGCTTACTACAAATCAGTACTGGACCTACAAGAAAACCCCAAAACCTGACTTAACCACTCAGCATCAACATGTTATCTGGTGCATTTTTAAGACAGTAAATAAAATTGTGCAAAAGCAGATCACTTATGGTGCGAATGCGACGCATCGTTGCGGCTGCAATCTGACACATTTGGAAACGCATGGGCTCATGAAAACAAGCATGCATCTGAGCCCGAGGGCTGTTTGAAGATTTAAAAAGGCAGAAACTGTTGTAATGAACACTCACTATCCTCCTCGGTCGAGTGCGTTCCCTCAGTTATGTAAATCTCCAGCTGGAAGGCAGAGAAAATATGATCAGAGGCCAGAAAAAAGACACGAAACATCACAGAGAAACAGAAAGCAGTCGGGCCGCTCCGGACAATAGCTGTCGCTTGTGCTTTCATTTAACAGCCTTTCATCAACGTGCAGAGGTGCAAACAGGGAAGGGGAAAGAGGTGAGAACACTGCATGGATCGCGGCATATGCTCCACGCAGAATTTCATTTAAAAAGGTATTCGCTCATTTGTGGTTACTTTAAGGTATTTTTTTATTACCTTATGGCCTGGTTTCACAGACAGGGCTTGGACTAAACCGGGATTAGGCCATATTTCAATTAGGACATTTTTTTAAACATGCTTCGAAAAAAAACATTACTGGTGTGCATCTCGAGACAAAACAAAGACACATCAGTGCAAGATTATTTCAGTTGAAACAGCTCAGATTTACATTTTAGTCTAAGCCTTGTCTGTGAAACCGGGGGTTTATGTCCAAAACTGTACTTTTTCACAGACACACACACAAAAAAAAAAAATTAACATCTTCTTGCAACATTTTACAAAAATCAAGATTTAATATATTCGGTCAAAATCCCATGTTATAAAAGATGCAGTGCAATGCAGGCTATTAAAAACAATTTTGGCTGATTAGACTGCAACACTGACCTAAAATGCAAAATGTTTGCCCTCTTCCTCTCTTCACAGTGAATTCTCATATCTGAGACCTCAAATACATCAAATATTATCATCGTTAGACATAGCTTTTGAAGTAAAGAGTAAAGAAAATACTACACAAAAGTTATTGAAACAACCAGCTCCAAGCAAATCTCATAGGTGACCTAATTTTATCTCAAAAAGGCGAGTTGTCACTAAAAGGTGAGAAGTTTGCATCTATGACGTGCACAGCACGAGGAGGGCAGAGGAGACTCTTTACTCTCCTAAAAACACAACCTCCAAACATGCAGGGAATCAGAAAACAAATGTGCTGAATGAAGGTGAGCTTTAATGACGAGGACGTACCTTGTGCTTGAACGGCAGGCAGCGCTGAAGCTTGACTTGTAAGCACAGACCTGCAGGAAGAGGAAATAAGAGTTTAATTAGCCCTTCGCTGTAGATCAGACGCTCGACCTTCTTAAAGCCTCTAGAGCGGCTCTCGGGAGATCAAGAGGCCGAGGTAAAGCATGAATAATGAGGGTATATTTACAAGTCTGTGTGACCGACAGGGGTTAATTAAACTCTCCACATATCGACCGGAGCAAAGAAACAACAAGTGCACCTCGAGTCCAAGAAATTATAAAGGAGCTTCACTAAGGCCAGAACTCACTAAAACTGGCAGTTTTATGGCATTTTGAGACAAATTCGTCATTAAAAACAAGGTCAAAGAAAATGATATCATGAACATTGCTCTAGCCTGCCGATTGCATGAAACCATTCCTTCTCAATTTGTGTCATAAATCATTTTGAATATTTCAGGGTAAACATATTCTAACAAAATATTGTTGGGAAATTTCAGCATTTTTTAATACATTTCATTGTTTTAATTTAAGTTTTTTTTTTTCTTCACTTTTTACTATTGTTCTGGTAAGGTATTTTTCCAGTAATGTTAATGGAAATTTGTTCATGGATGTTCAAATGTGTTTCAGTTGGATGTTTGTGTAGAATTGTTTTTAAATGTTACTGCTTGGTTTAGAATGGACAGAGAACATTCAAATGTAACACTTCCATAATGTTTGCAAAAGGAGCAAATGGAATGTTCTCTTAACATTCACGGAATGTTTTAAAAACATTTTAAAAAACACTTAATTTGTTAAACGGTTCTATCTGATTATTAGACACATAATCAGATCATAATCATTCTCTGCACTGTCAAAATAAAAGTCTTGATCACATTGGCCAGACAGAAATACTATATATGCAGCCTTTGCGATATATCAGTCGACCACTAGACAAAATACTTCAAAGTTGAACTGAAAATGAAAAGCTCATTCAAAATATTAATAAAACACTATAAAATAATAATGACCGATTGCCCATGATCTCTGTAGTCTGTGCTGCACACACACATCATGCTGCTGCTTAGAAAGTCTGATCAGACGTAGCTCTTGGGAGGGAAAAGTTACAGACTTCATAAGCACAGCATCCCATGATGCTGATCAATACCGCTTCTGATTAGCAGTGTAGATCGATGGCTGGATCAATACAGGAAGAAACCTTTATGTTTGAGGAATACGAAAAACCTGCCGTGAACATCCTCGGCCTCTAAATCTAAAGAATTTAAAATTTTATTTTAATTGGGACATTTATATTTACATTATGACGATAAATCTTAGGCTTTCTCATTAATGTGCTGCTGAAAAAATAATACATTTAAATTTGCATTATTAATTTTTTTATATTTCATTATTATATTATATTTATATAAATACAAAGAATTGTTAAATTAATACTATATTTTATTATTAAGTATTTAATAGTTATATATATATATAATATTTAGACATCATGGTAGTATTTGTTGTTTTTCCTTTAATGCAAGAAAATTCAATATTATGAATGTACTCTATTAATATACTGCTGAAAAATATTACTGTATTATATATATATATATATATAGAGAGAGAGAGAGAGAGAGAGAGAGAGAGAGAGAGATTTTATTTATACATGGGAGTTTTTGTAGAAAAAAAGCACTTAAGATGAAATTTGTTCATTATGAAAATAATTCCCTAATAGGCTGCATTTTCTTAATGCAAAATATTATATTAATTATTAATAATAATTTCTATAAATATAATTTGTCTTGATTTGTGTAGTGAAATATGGTGCTTTGTGACATTCACCCTCTTACGCATACTGTGTATTGAAATTATTAATAAGTACAATTATTTATTCACAAGGTCCGCTGTTAACACACAGACACTGAAGCTGCATGTGACACTAAACAGACGTCAGTAACCTGATCATTAGAGCCACATAATGAACTACTTCTGTAAAAGGCGTTTGTTTTCTGTATTGACTGATTCACTGAATGCAGTCTGGCTTGTGTTTTCTGTGGTTTTTAATGCCGTGCAGCGTGGAGTGGTTTCAGTATTGTCTGTTCTGCTATCTGTGAAGTGCAGTGATGCTCGTCTGAGGTCATGTGACTGTTTCGTCGTATCTTATTTCTGACACACACCTATCAGAGTGGCCAGAGAGCAGTGCGGGACGGTTGGAGAGAACTTGATGATGATCAGATACTCGTCGTCTCCGAGGTCCTGGACCTCCACGCACTTCTCCGTCACCACATCCAGCTCCTCCAGAGTATTGGGCTTCTCCGGGTCACGGATCGTCCGAATCACGTCTGCAAAAACATCACCAACACAACTCTCAGGAAAACATCTGTGAATACATGACAAGAATTTACCATGCTTTCCATCAATATATAATACCCTATTCCATACAGCAATACACTGTTTGTAACTGATGTATGAGTACTGTATAGGTAAATATTATGGTAATGATTCTGTACCATGGTGTGTGTATATAAGTTATATACAGTCATGGCCAAAAATATCGGCACCCTTGGTAAATATGATCAAAGAAGGCTGTGAAAATTAATCTGCATTGTTAATCCTTTTGATCTTTTATTAAAAAAAATTCACAAAAATCTAACCTTTCATTGGATAATAAGAATTTAAAATGGGGGGAAATATCATTATGAAATAAATGTTTTTCTCAAATACACATTGGACACAATTATTGGCACCCCTAGAAATTCTTATATGTAAAATATGTCTGAAGTATATTCCCATTCATATTCACAATTTTGAGCACTCCAGGGTGATTATGAACATGAAATTATCCAGCCATGGCTTCCTGTTTCACAGAAATATAAATAGGAGGGAAAGCAAAGCCCAAATTCCCTCAATCATCCATCACAATGAGAAAAACCAAAGAATATATTTCTGATGTGCAGCAAAAGATAACTGAGCTTCACAAATTAGTGAACTGGCTTTAAGAAAAGAGCTAGAACAGTGAAAATTCCCATTTCTACCATCAGGACAATAATTAAGAATTTCCAATCAACATAAAATGTTATGAAACTGCCTGAAAGAGGACGTGTGTCTATATCGTCCTAATGCACGGTGAGGAGGAGAGTTTGAGCGGCTAAAGACTCTTCGAGGACCACAGCTGGAGAATTGCAGAAAGTCTCGGGGTCAGAAAACCTTAAAAAAAATGGTCAAACAGCACCTACATCAGCACATGTTGTTTGGGAAGATTTCAAGAAAAATTCTCCTCGCTCATCCAAAAACAAACTCCAGCATATTCAGTTATCAGACACGACTGGAACTTCAAATGGGACTGGCTTCTATGGTCAGATCAAACTAAAAAATGAGCTTTTTAGCAGCAAACACTCAAGATGGGTTTGGTGAACACAGGGATAAAAAGTACCCCATGTGTACAATGAAATATACTGCTGGATCTTTAATGTTGTGGGCCTATATTTCTGCTGGAGGTCCTGGACATCTTGTTTAGACGCATGGCATCATGGATTCTATCAAATACCAACAGATAAAAAATCAATAAGTGACTGACTCTGTTAGAAATCTTATAATGGATCATGTTTGGATCTTCCAACCGGACAATAATCCAAACACAAACCTCAAAAACAACACAAAAATGGGTCACTGAGCACAAAACCAAGCTTCTGCTGGTCATTCCAGTCCTCTGACCTGAACCCTGTAGAACATGAGTGAACTGAAGAGAAGAAGCACCAACATGGAGCTGTGAATCTAAAGGGTCTGGAGTGATTCTGGATGAAGGAATGGTCTCTGATCTCTTGTCAGGTGTCTCTAACCTCATCAGGCATTATAGGAGAACATTTAGAGCTGTTAAACTGGCAAATGGAGGGTTCAGAAAGTATTGAATAAAAGGGTGCCATTAATTGTGCCCAACATGTATTTGAGAAAAACATTTATTTCATAATGATATTTCCCCCCATTTTAAATTCTTATTATCCAATGAAAGGTTAGACTTTTGTGAATTTTTTAAATAAAAGATTAAAAGGATTAACAATGCAGATTAATTTTCACAGCCTTCTTTGATCATATTTACCAAGGGTGCCGATATTTTTGGCCATGACTGTATATCATGGTAATACCTGTTTTTCATGTTTCTGGACATGTACCATGGTAATAATATGGTATCCTTTGAAATACAAGGAAAATATTATGGTGTATGATTATGGTAATGAGGCAGTACTATGGTATATATTAAAGTTCCACGGTATTTCCATCTGACAACATCACTGTACCGTGGTAATACCTCATTTGTTTATTTTGGACATGTATTATAATAATATCATGGTATTCTTTGAAGTAAATATGTTATAGGAGAATGGTAATGATTCAGTAGTGCAGTATATACCATATAACCACATAAAATATGGTTGTATTATTATGGTAATGATTCAGTACCATAGTGTATAAAAACACCATTGTATTACCTGACATTATCAATGTACCATGGTAAAACCTTGTTTTTTACAGTGGATATGTACCGTGGTAATATAATTGTATTATTATAAGTACTAATATATAGCCACCTGACGCAGTCACTGTACCATGGTAAATTTATTGTGGACATGTAATAATTGAATACCACGGTATTTCTCTCCGACACTCTCCCTGCACGACGGTAAACACAGCAGGGCGTGTTTGTTAAGGTCACCGTGACTCACCGTACACCTCCAGCGCTTTTTCCTCCATCTTCTTGCTTCTCTTGGCATCCGTCGCGTCAGAAAGTCCCGCCAAAAGCCAGACTCGGTTCAGCAGACCGGACACGAGCTCCATGATCCGCTCCGCTCCATCTCCATTTCTGCTTCCGCACTTCCGCCTTCACACAGACCAGAGCGATCGAGCGCCGAGCACAGAGCCGTCGATGAGTCACACCGGCTGCATTAGGAGTTTCATTCAAACTCTTTAAGATAGTTTTATTTGATTTTATGCAATGGTTTAATCATTTAAAAATGTTAAGTATGAATTAATGTGAAATAAAATAATAAATATCAGAATTATTTGAATATAAAATATGAATACACGTATTTATTCATTTGTTTGTTTGTTTGTTTGTGATGTCTGTCTTGTTCTGTTGTTATAGTTTTTTTATGTTAGCATCCAAAAACAGTATTTCGTTATTACACACACAAATTAAAATGACAAATGTGCTCACACCCGCGGCGCTGCTTTGTTTACAGCGGTAACCAAGGAAACGATGTTTAATTGCTGTTCACCTGCCATCTGCTGGTAGACAGTGAATGTGCTTTCTAATTAAGCCTGTCGGTTGTTTTTTTTCGTGCAGATGTTTTATGTTGAATAGTTTCACAAAACTAAGGTCAAACCATTTTGTATTTCCTTCAAATTTTGAAATGATACAATCCAATTTAGATTAAAAACCTGCTCATGCTGCATGTATGCAGCCTCTTTGTTTGGATTGTGTTGTGTTTAAAACACAGTGGGTGCCTCTAATTTTAAATGGCAAAAAGAGCACAGACAAAGTTTGTTTATATGAGATTTCTTTCATTTGTGTTATTCATTTGATTGATTGGGGTTGTTTTACAATTTCAATTTAGTTTTGTTTTTTTGACATATTTCAATTTTACAAAGAAATGTGCAGCATTTTGTCTGACAATTAATAAATAGACACTTTTCATTTCTAAGTTTGTTGTTTGTTTGTTTGTTTGTTTGTTTGTTTGTTTGTTTGTTTTTTGAAAAATCATAATTGTGAAATCAGTATTTTAAAACCGATTTAGCCTCAATAACTAGCTGAAAGAACTGTTGCTAATAAATAGAACCAAGACTTGAGACGTGACTTGTACCTCAGAGACTTGTGAACATGTCTGGTAGTAGTAGTAGTAGTATATTTTATGACAAACACCTTTTAAATACTATAAGTTGTAATATATGTGATGCAAAACAAAACAAAAACGTGTTATGTATTTGTCCATATATTTATTTTTTCATTTATTGTATTTCTCTTATTAATCACATACAAACAGAGGTAAAGCTGTTCCTCATAATCATGTTAAATCTTTTTTTTTTTTTTAAATAACATCTAAAAATGAATTAATTTTGTGGGTTAAATGCAAATATATTCTGTATTTTATTTTTTAATTATTATGGATATATTTTAAATGGCTATAATAATAATATTAATAATAAAATTATTGCTATAAGTATTACTATATATATATATATATATATATATATATATATATATATATATATATATATATATATATATATATATATATATAATTTATTTTATTTTATTTTATTTTATTTATTTTTTTTACACATCGTGTGAGTAAATAAAATATAAATCGATTAACTGTTTTTGGTTGGATTAGCTCTGTGTTTGATTGGTTTTCCTGCCGTCGCTTTGACCATGTGACTGACGATCATGTGAGAATCAGCTGTGGTTTGTTTAGATCATGGAGGCTGATGGTTTTCCATCAGAACAAACGCTTTAGCTTCGTCCCTGAGGATTTCTGTTCCGGCTGGCGATGCTGAGGGCGCGGAGCGGCGGGGAGTGCGGCGCGCTGGAGGTGGATCTGCTGGCGGAGCGCGATGTCTGCGGAGCGCTGGAGGACGCGGCGGCGGCGGTGACGCTCAGTAAAGGCCCGTCGGTGCTGTGCTGTGTGAACGCGGCCGGTGCAGTGCGAGTCAGGAGCGTCTCTGACAGCAGAGCAGCGCTGCACACGCTCCAGCACACCTGCACCGAGTGAGTCTGAGCCTCATACCTGAACCGCTGCTTATCCTTAAGATTTTGTTCTGTACATGGAATATTTCATATGGAATATTTATGCATTTATTGCATGTGTTATTGCAATTAATTGGAGCTGTTTACTTAATCTTTCTGTTATTTTCTATTTTATTGTTATATTTCCATTGTTTAAGTGATCTCCAGTATTTTATGTAATGTGTGTGTGTGTGTGTGTGTGTGTGTGTGTGTGTGTGTGTGTGTGTGTGTGTGTGTTATATAGCTTGTAAATGTAATATATAAATTATTACATTAAGTTATTAAAATCAGTACATTATTAAAAACAATAATTAATATTGTTACAATAATTAAATATTTCAGTGCTGTTTTAATACTTCATATTTTATTTCATTTATTTTAATAAAATGTAAATATTTTAGTGCTGTATAATATTATTAGTGATAGTTATTTAGTGTTATGTTTGTATCTATTATATAAAACAATGCAGCAATTATATATAAAAATACTGCTGTATACTTTTACATTATTATTATTATTATTATTATATTAAGTATCAAAAAGTAAACTAAAATAATTTTAAAATCATAATTATTATTATTGAATATTTATAGTATAATAATAATAATAATATATTATTAAAAATGAATATATAAAACATTCTATTAAATATATTATAATTATATATAAATATTTAAAATGTGAACATTATTATTAATAATAATAATAGAAAAATGTGTGTGTGTGTGTGTGTGTGTGTGTATAAGAGTACTGTATAAAATTAATAGTAATAATTATTTAATATTTAATATTTGTGTTCTGTTTTTGCAATTTTATTATTATATTAAGTAAACTGCAAATTTTGCATCATAATGATCATTATTTATAGTATAGTAATAATAATTTATAGTATAGTAATACTACATTTATTTATTAAAAATAAGTATATTAAATATTAAATATATTATGAATAATTATATGTTGAATATATATTTTAAATTATTATTAATCATAAACATTTAATATTAATAGTTATTTAATGTGATGTTTGCATTCTGTTTGTGCCATTTTTATTATTATTACTACTGTTATTAAAGATCACAAAGTAAATTGCAGTCAATTTTATATTATATACATGTGAATTATAATTATTATTTATAATAATATTAATATGATAATATTTAATTTATTTAATGTGTTTACATATACATTATATATTTTTACTCATGCATTTATTTATTTATTTATTTTTTAAATATATATTTTTTGAAAAATAAAAAATAATATGTCTATCTATGTCTTTGCTGTGGAGTGTTCTGTGGGAGGATCAGTGGGAGAGCAGCGGTCAGGACGTGAAGCTGAAGCTGCTGCTGCTGGACTCTCGGTGTGCGCTGAGGCTGTATGAGCTGGATCCTCAGGATCAGCCGCTTCTGCTGTGTGAGAGATCGTCTGATTGGCTGCTGCAGTGCATTCAACACAAACACCCCGGTGAGAAAACAGCCTCGTGTTCACATCAACCCTGATCTGTTCGTCCTGAAGCCAGGCGCTAGACCAGTATGTGGAGGTGCTAAGAAAATAATCGATATTCATGACGTCAAAAAAATGATCCTTTTTTTTATTTATTATTATTTTATAAATAAAAGCAGCTATGGTACACACCACTTTTTTTTTTTTATCAACTTTTTTTTTTTTTTTTTTTTTGGTACACACCACATTTAACAGAAATATAGTTTTAAATTTTATTTGGCCAAAGAATATGTATATTCAACAAACCTATATCCTACAGTATATCCTACTGTACCTGCGCTCTTGTCTTCTTTATCAAAAAACGTACTGGTAATTGGTTGCCTTCTATTGGTGGCTCATTAAAACCAATACATTCTAATGGAATTTGTCCCAAAACACACTACAGAAAACCATTTTTTAATGGTTTTAATGGTTAAAAGTTGATGGTTTGTAATGGTATTTGTAGTGGAAACTATTAGAACCATTATGGCTGGATCACAAAACCAGTCATAAGGGTCAATTTTTTGAAACTGAGATTTATACATCATCTGAAAGCTGAATAAATAAGCTTTCCATTGATTTATGGTTTGGACGATATTTGTCTGAGATACAACTATTTGAAAATCTGGAATCGGTGCAAAAAAATCCAAATATTGAGAAAATCACCTTTAAAGTTGTTCAAATGAAGTTCTTAGCAATGCATATTACTAATCAAAAATTAAGTTTTAATATTTTTACAGTAGGAAATTTACAAAAAATCTCCATGGAAAATGATCTTTACTTAATATCCTAATGATTTTCGTCTTAAAAGAAAAATATCCCTGTGGTATTATGACTGGTTTTGTGGTCCAGGGTCCCGTATAGCGTCCCATTGTCCTCGAGCCGTGATCTGTTGATGGTGAGGCGCTGTGTTTGTGTGCAGACGTGGCGGAGCTGCTGTCGCTGAGGCTGCTGTGGTTCGCTGACGGCCGCTGTGTGCTGCTGCTGAACACACGTCTGCTGCTGCAGCTCCGCTGGACGGAGGACACGGCGCAGCTGGAGACACTGTCCTGCGTCCGGCTCGCTGCACCTCTGCAGACCGAGGACGCCTGCGCCGACTGCCGGCTCTGTCGGGGGACGCTCTTCATTCTGCTCCGGACCGGACTCGCATGTATCCTTCACATAACACGGTCGTCATCAGTCAAATATCCACAGCATAGAAAATACAACTCACTCTTCAGATTAGATTTTTGTTTATTTACAACCATTTGAACATATATTTGTTGTAATTTTACATAAATAAACCAATTGGCCATGACTGGATGACATTTCAAATATTTGTTTATAATAATAGTAATAATAATATATTTAATATTATATTACAATATAATTTAAAACTAATATTAAATATATAATGTAATAATAACAACAATAATTATTTCTGTATGTATTCTTAAACACACACACATGTATAATATTATTTTTATTTTTTTTTGCTGGCAAAATAAAAGTTTTTGTTTACATAATATATGTGTGTATACTGTGTATATTTATTATGTATAAATAAAGACATACACATACAGCATATATTTTTGAAAATATTTACATGTATATATTTATATTCATATAAATGTATGTATACATATATTTAATATATAAACATCACATTTTTCTGAACTATATACATGCATGTGTGTGTATTTATATATACATAAATATACACAGTACACACGATTATTCGCGATTATTCATTTGACAGCATATATATATATATATATATATAATAACATTTTTAAATATGTAAAAATAAACAGTAATTATTATATTAATAAAAAATTTTACAGTACTGTTATATTCATAATAATAGTATTTGATATTATATTATTTAATGAGTATATAATTTAAAAATATGTATGTAATTAATTGCAGCTGTATACTTGTATATTATTATTATTATTATTATTATTATATTGTCTATTGTTCTTAAATAGTGCAAATATTATGTTAAAATGAATGTATAATATGAACGTATATATTCAAGAAGAATATATAAAATATAAATAAATAAATATACATATTACTTATTAGTAAATATAGGAAATTAATGCTTTTATCCAGCAAGGATTAGAATATCAAAAGTGCCAGTTAAAGACACTTATAATATTACAAAATATTTCTATTTCAAATAAATGCTGTTCTTTTGAACTTTCTATTCATCAAAGAATCCTGAAAAATAAAGTGTGTCATGATTTTCACAAAATATTATTCAGCCAAAACTTTCAAAATTGATATTAAGAACCATTATTAATAACTGAGCACCAAATTGGCATAATAGAGTGAATATAATATTACTAGAATTATTATTACAACACATGTATACATAACCAAAACGAAGTCTGTTTTTAGTGCAATTAAGATTGCATTTAAAAAAATAAAGAAATATCTGCGCTTTTTAAAGTCAGTTCAATAAATGCTATCGTAATGTATAAATACTGTAATTATAAATATAGTATTTATTAATTTTTACATTACAATAATAAGAATTTGTCAGTTAAGTGTTTAATTTTCTTTTGATCATGAGTTTCTTTGACGCGGTGTGTCAGATGTGTTTGACAGCACGGATGGGAAACTCTTGGCCTCGGTGGACTTTCCCTCGTACTGCAGTCTGGCAGACGTTTCTCCGCCCGTCACGTCCTTCTGTCTCTTCCAGATCTCACAGGATCTCAGCACAGCTGTGAGCGTCACCCGGCGAAACCAAGCCCTCGCCGTCGACCTCAACCACTACTTCAGGTACACACACCTGCCTCACGAGAGTCCGCTTTCTCTTTGTACCTGTATGTATTTATTTATCAGTTTTGTTTTTTCCACTATGTTTTTATTATATAAAACATTGCAATTAATTGCAGTTTTATGACTTACATTTTTTTTAGTGTTATTAAATATCGCTAAGTGAACTGCAGTAGATCTTCCATTATATATATTTTATTTATATCTGTGTGTATTTTATTTTCTGTTGTTGTCAAATGTCAATATATCTTCCATTTTTTGAGCATTTATTTTAACATAAGCATTTTTAATAATTTAGTTATTTTATTTATGCATTTATTTAAGCATTTAATTACTTCATCATTTTTCCATCCAGTATTTATTTAAACATTTAATTATTTTGTTTAGCATTTATTTATGCATTAACACAGCCAACTGCATTCAATGTATTGTGCCCAAAATTTAATGACTTTTTTTTTATAAGACATATAAAAACATTTTAATATAGTTGCTACTTGCACATTGATTTGATCAGCAGTTTCTAGCAAGGCAGCCTTTCTCTCTGATTTTATGACACCTTTTATGGTTAATAATAGAACATTACAATCTAAAATTGCACTTTAAAGCATTAAAAACACTAAATTAAAAGTTAAAATCACTGAATTAAAAACGAAAATAAATAATAGAAATTTAACTCATTTGAGCTTGTAATTAGCTTACATTTGATTTACAGTTAGTGCTATCATAAAAATGCACTTACATGTAGGCTTAAAATTCTACATGTGTCATTTAATATCCAACAAGAAATATTTTATTTTAGCAAAATGTATATTTTACTCAAAATGATTGCGCTGCTATTGTGTTGCGCTCCGTCTGTTTAGCAGCCTCGCTCACTCCTGACAGCAGAATGGATATATTTGCATGACTTTCTAACATTTATAGATGAAGAATATACCTGTGACGTGTCCGTTATGCACTGAGGAAAACACAATGTCTCAAATGCATTAAACGGCACATATATACAGTATTCGCTGTTTGCTGTAGTGGATCGAACTGATCCATGATGGACATTAACGGCTGCTTAAGAATAAGCTGCACATCAAGTTATCCGGACTCACTGAACCTGGATCCATTAGTGAGATTGCATAAACTTATGAAACCACTTTAGTCCTGATTAAATTGTTAGGTTGTTTCAAGTCAGGTTTTGGCCTTTAATCTCCGCTTTTCTTGAACCAGCCCCCCGATCTATTTCTTATTGGGGGTTTTTTGTGGATTTTTTCTCTCCAGGAAGTATCCAGATCACCTTCACTGTTGTTCAGCCCCTAATCGGCCGTTTCTCAGGCCCAATGAATCATGGGATCAGGACAGTCTCGCGAGCTCCGTCCACAGCCTGTCGGTCCTGGATAAACCTTTCCAAACAGACAGGTACTGTATAAATCAACAGTGGCCTGTTGCATGAAGCTAGATGAACAAACTCTGAGTTTCAGAGCAGGTTTAGAGTTGACAAACCAAATAAAGCCAAATGTTCTCCGTCAACTCAGGGTTGATTCAGAGTTTGTGATTAACTTAAAAATTAATAGATGTCGTTATTAAAAATATAATTAACTTAAATGAAAATATTGGACTATGCAAAAGAATCAGCTGAATTTAATAATTTATATAGTAGGGCTGTTAAACGATTAATCGCGATTAATCAATTCAAAATAAAAGTTTGTTTACATAATATATGTGTGTGTACTGTGTATATTTATGTATATATAAATACACACACACATGTATATATTAAGGAAAAATATGTTGGATTTATATGTAAAATATTTATATATATATACAGTACATAATATATATACACAGTAAGTACATACATAGTATGTAAACAAACCTTTATTTTGAACCGATTAATCGCGACTAATCGTTTTGCAGCCCTATTATAGTTTCATAATAAATAAATGACATGAAAATTTAATCTTTTTTAAAACTAGATTTGATCAAGATGTCGCATAGGTCATACAAGACTGACTCATGCATTTTTGCTTAAAGGTGAAGACCCTACTCAATGCATGTTCTGCAAATATATATTTTTTTGGACTGTCCCGCTTTTTAATGTATGTAGAAAACTCTTTTATGAAGTGAACTCACTTAAACAGTTATTTAGCATAATTTTACCAGAAAAAGTTTTAGAATTTTATCATATATGTGATCCAGGAGCACAAAAGCAGTCATAAGCAGCACAGGTATATTTGTAGCAATAGCCAACAATACATTGCATGGGTCAAATTATTGATTATTGACTTTTATGCCAAAAATCATTAGGATATTAAGTAAAGATCATGTTCCATGAAGATATTTAGTAAACTTCCTGCCGTGAATATATCAAAACGTCATTTTTGATTAGTAATATGCATTGCTAAGAACTTCATTTGGACAACTTTAAAGGCGATTTTCTCAATATTTAGATTTTTTTGCACCCTCAGATTCCAGATTTTCAAATAGTTGCATCTCAGCCAAATATTGTCCAAACCATACATCAATGGAAAGCTCATTTATTCATGATGTATAAATCTCAATTTCACAAAACTGACTCTCATGACTGGTTTTGTGGTCCTGGGTCACATACGTTAATGTAAAAAATCTTTACATTTACTTGTGTTTGTTTGTTTGCTGGTTTTATTGTGTTTGTTATACTTGGTCGTTCAGGTCGTGGGAGGCGCGTCTGTCTTCGCTGTATAGTCGATCTAAAGCCCCGGACCGCCCAGCTCATGGGTCGCCCTGGTACAGAGATTTCCCTCATGTGGAGTGCCGTCGGGCGTCTGCCACCGCCACACTCTCGCAGCCCTCCGTGAAGCCAGGGGGCGCTGTGA
This sequence comes from Acrossocheilus fasciatus, assembly GCA_036784905.1. NCBI lineage: Eukaryota > Metazoa > Chordata > Actinopteri > Cypriniformes > Cyprinidae > Acrossocheilus > Acrossocheilus fasciatus. Next base: position 2,327,739 of record CM071962.1, on the reverse strand, counting down.
CGTGCTTCGACGTGCCGGACGGAGCGACCGCAACAGGGCTGAACGTCTCTGAGTTCTCTGCGCTCGTTACCTTCGTTTGTCCTGGAAACACAAACACGGTTCTGGCTTACTGGGATCTGGAGGGTGAAAGCGTGATGTATCATCGCACAGACGCTCCCGCCGTCCCCGTCCAGAGATCAGCTGAGGAGCACCTGTGCCTGTTACTGAAGCGTGAGTCTGACCTCTGACCTCTGACCTCATGAGACAAAGTATCCAAGTATCATCTGTTGTGGTTTCAGATGCACTGGCTAGATTTCTTTAGCTGGCAAACCTGTCAAGAGCATGCTTAGATTATATTTTAGCACAAAATTAAAAAAAATAAAGCCTATTTTTAGGATCATAATTTTTTTTAATACCATTTATCCCCATTAAACTGAGAAAAAAAAGTAATTCATATTGCTGTAAGTCTATAAGCATTTATTTATTCATATATTATCATATTTATTTAAACATTTAAGCATTTATTTGCCCATTTAAGCAAATCAAAAATTTTAATGAATGCTTAAATAAAATAAAATAATAAATATTTAGGAATTCATTAAGCATTTATTTATTTATTTACTTACTTGCTTATTTTTTTTATTTTTTATTTTTTTACAGTATTAAGCATTTTTAAATCCCAACATTTATTCAAACATTTGTGCAGTTATTTAAGCATTTATTTATGCATTTAAGCATATGAACATTTATTTATTCATGCATTTGACTATTTATGTATGTATTTCTTTAGGAATTTATATAAATATTTAGGCATTTATTTGTGCATTTATTAATTCATTTATCCATTTTCATTTTTTAAGTTTTATTAAACAATTTTTTTTAATCCTGCATTTATTTAAACATAAGCATTTATTTAAGCATTTACTCATTTGTGTATTTAAGCAGTTATTTATTTGAAATTTTTTTTTATTTTCTGAAACTCATTTATTTGAACATTTTAAGCATTTAAGCAGTTTACAACATTGTATTTGTTGTATTGCTTTTTAAATAATGTGTGTGTGTGTGTGTGTGTGTGTGTGTGTGTGTGTGTGTGTGTGTGTGTGTGTGTGTGTGTGTGTGTGTGTGTGTTTTAGCGTCGGGTTTGTCCGTGGTTTTGTTCTGCGTGACGCAGGACGAGCTGTTGAACCGGCTGATGGTTTTTGGCACGGCCGGTACAGTCGACTCGCTCTGCCATCTGAACGCCTGGGGACGCTGTTCAATACCCATACATGCCCTACAGGTACGTAATCACACAAATTATATCCAGTAACTCTAATATTGTTTATGCAAACTCAGAGAATGAGGCATTAAGGCACTCAAAGCCATTTATATGTTTATGTTTTTATGGTTTAAAGGTATATAACACCCTAAAAAATGATTTAAAAAAACTCAACTTCAACTTTTTTCACTGCCGAAGCAAAAACTTTGGCTGAATTGTGTCTGAAATGACTCTCTATGAGATATTTGTGCTCTGATGTGATTTCAGGCCGGCCTGAAGAACCACCAGCTGGATACGGTTGATTTCTTTCTGAAGAGTAAGGAGAACATCCTGAGCCCCGCGTCTGGGTTTGTTCTGTCCGATCAGACGCCGGCCGTCTCGACCCAAAGCCATCTGAGGAGTAAGACAGCGCTTTAATGAGATCCTCTGATCACTAACGACCTTCTCCAGCCGCAGCAGCTCAATTAAATGTTCTTAAGAAGTCTCCTGTCTGATCTTCTGGGTCATTAAAGGGCAGAAGTGTAAATGTGAGGCTGGAGAGCGTCGTTAATGTGCCTCTATTTGAGCTCATGACCTCATTGGTCATTTTTAATTATAATAAATTGACTATAATGTGTATATATATATATATATATGAACATTTAAAATATGCTTAATTTATTAATTGACAATTAATTGTAGCAACCTCATTTTTATATGGTGAAATGTAATTATTCTGACTGTTGAGGTGTTTTTTTTAACCATTGGTCTTCCATAGTAGCATACATTTAGCTCATATAATCACAGTTAAAACCACAAATATAGCACCTCGATACCATGGTAAAAATATAATATGGCTTCTAGGTATTTGTATGAAAAACAGTAGTCTAAATACACTTACTATAAACGCATTAATAAAGTGCTAGTCAGCCAATTTCGCTCATTAGCATTTAAAGCAACATGGAGTAAAAACAGCTTGCTGAAAACAGAGCTGATTTTGACAGGAAATTTTAACCAATGTATGTTATAGACTTTTAATTAAAAGCCTAAAGAATCATATTAACTTGTGCAAAATGGGCATCCGATGACCTCTTTAAGAACATCTGAATTTTTTTCTTAAAGGAACACTCCACTTTTTTTGGAAATAGCCTCATTCTCCAACTCCCTCAGAGTTAATAAGTTGAGTTTTACCGTTTTTGAATCCATTCAGCTGATCTCCGGATCTGGCGATAGCACTTTTAGCATAGCTTAGCATAGATCATTGAATCCTATTAGACCACTAGCATCGAATGAACTCTCATTCCGGCGTAATAATCAAGGAACTTTGCTGCCGTAACATGGCCGCAGCAGGCGTAGTGATATTACGCAGCGCCTGAAAGTAGTCCCCAGCTAGGTAACTAGTTATAATATAGGAACTACTCTCATGTTACGGCAGCAAAGTTCCTTGATTATTACGCCGGAATGAGAGTATAGTTCCTAATTAAATCGGCCTAGAAAATCGCAACTTTTCATTTTCCGCCGATCTTAGTACACGATATAACTACAGAAGAGTCGAGTTTTAAATAGGACAAATATCGAAACTCTTTGGTCATTTTTGAACGCGATGCTACTGGTCTAATCGGATTCAATGATCTATGCTAAGCTATGCTAAAAGTGCTATCGCCAGACCCGGAGATCGGCTGAATGGATTCAAAAACGGTAAAACTCAACTTATTAACTCTGGGGGAGTTGGAGAATGAGCCTATTTCCAAAAAAGTGGAGTGTTCCTTTAAGAAGAAAATGACAGTCTTTATCTGAGTGAATACATGAGGCACTGATAAACTCGCACTTTATTGTCTTTTTGCGCTGTCACTTTAGAAAACTCGTGCACATCCCTATTAATAGTCCTACTATGTGTTATTGCTAGTGTTGTTGTAATGCTTAAATATAACAATTAATTTGAAATAATCAAAATAATAAATTCATTAAATAATTCTTATTGTTAGGTATTTAAGACAAGTCTGGGGCTTTCCTAAATTTTTTATGCAATTATATTATTTATTAGTTATATAATTTTATATTATATAATTTCATGTCTGCATGCATTAATTTATGTTTTATATATTTTTTGCATTATAGTATTGAGAAAATATAATTTAAATATGCTTTCCTTTCTTTGCACAAAATATAATTTATTTTTATTATTTTAATTTTGGGGCGTTCTTGGCCGATTTTATGACATTCATCTCATTAGTGTTTGTTGAGACCTCCTGCTCTTCATCACATTAGGAGACACACAGTCTGAGCCTGATGAAGGACGCTCATGTTTAAACATGACAAACTAATCAGAAAACTGGAGATGATTTCATCTACGCAGCGATGTGTTCAGGAGGAATGAGTTATTGAGGAAGCCGCCAGTAATATGATTGAGATGTTGAATTAATCATTGGTGAAGATGAAGAGTGAACCGAACCAGCTGATTCAGGATCAAAGAGATATATTAGATGTCAGAGGAAGTTTAATGCTCGTATTGGATGCATGAAGGATGTGCTATTTAGAGGACGTGCTGGGAATGACTGTGCAGCTGTAATTTAAGAGTGTGTGTGTGTGTGTGTGTGTGTGTGTGTGTGTGTGTGTGTGTGTGTGTGTGTGTGTGTGTGTGTGTGTGTGTGTGTGTGTGTGTGTGTGTGTGTGTACACATGCACATATAAAATGATTTCTAAATTAAGTTATATTTACATCATGTTTTAGGGGTAGAGTTATAATTTGGTATAAGGATCATCTGTAAATGTTGTAATTAACTCAATATAAAAACAATTGCAGTCAATGGAATATGACAGAAAAACACTAAAAGTAGTTAATTTGTTTGTTTTAAGTCTCTTCTGCTCGCTGAGACTGCATTTATTTGATTAAAAAATACAGTAAAAACAGTAAAATATTATTACAATGTAAAACAGCTGTTTTCTATGTGAATATATTGTGAAATGTAATTGATTGCTGTGATCAAAGCTGAATTTTCAGAAATCATTCTGATATGTTGATTTGATGCTCAAGAAGCATTTCTGATTATTATCAGTGTTAAAAATTAGTGAGATTGGGGTCGGTAAGTTTAAAAAAAAAATTCATACTTTTATTCAACAAGGACACATTAAATTGATCAAAAGTGACAGTAAAAGCATTTATAATGTCACAAAAGCTTTCTATTTAAAATAAATTTAAAGGCAGCACATGTGACACTGAAGACTGGAGTAATGATGCTGAAAATACAGCTTTGATCACAGAAATAAATTACATTTTACCAGATATTCACATAGAAAACAGTTGTTTTGAATTGTAATAATATTTAAAAAATATATTTTTGATCAAATAAATGCAGCCTTGATCAGCAGAAGAGACTTCTTTGAAAAACATGTAGAAAGTCATACTGATTCCAGTCTGTTGTGTGTGTTTCAGATGTGCAGGCTCTGTGTCCAGCTCTGGATCTGCTGCGTTCTGCAATACACGACACACACACCGAAGCTCAGAGTCAGCAGTTCTGTGATCAGCTGCTGAGCATCACGCTAACCTTCCTCAACACGCAAACCAAAGTCCTCCTCACCAGCACACACGGTAAAGCACACACACACACACACACACACACACACACACTGAGTACAGCTCTTGTATGGTGACCCCAGGCCTCACGTTTGGTCCTGTTGCTGCAGAGCTGGACGTGAACCTGCAGGAGTGTGTGCAGATTTTAGACGGCTACATCTCTGACCTACGCCGATACATGAAGAAGTTCCCCTGGCCGGATGGAGGCGATGATCGGGCCTCGCCTGACGCTCCTGCGTCCATCGCTGACACAGACCAGGAGTGGCAGTCGCTGTCTGATGAGGTCAGTCAGTGAACACACTGAACACGAGCAATGCATCATGGTCCAAAACACCTGCATCTTGGCAGACGGATGTGTTTGTGTTTGACTTGCTGCAGCTGCTTCAGACCAATCATTTTCCCCATTTAACCACTGAATAGCCATTCAACATTAGAGTATAATTGAGAGATCTCAGTTTTAACATTTAATAGACTTTTAAAAAATAATTTCTAATGTAAGTGAACTTAAAACCATCTTCACATAAACCCATTATAAGAAATGTCATATTTACCTGTGCCCTTCAGCAGAAATATACAGAAATTGAATAAAGTTATCTTATTCAACACTAAATGAAATATAGATGAATCCTTAAAGCTATAAAAGTTTCTTATTTTTTTCTTTAGTTCTTTGATGAACAGACGTCACAGCAGCTGGTTATTAGGTTATTTTGGCTGCTATTACTTTAAGAGCCTCCGCTGCTGAACATGACGCGGATCTGACACGCAGCGTATTTAACTCTCTTTAACTATTCAGACTCACTTCAGGTCATAAAGTCTCTATTAATGAGCTGACGAGTTGAATCAGGTGTGTTAGATGAGTGAGACGGTGCTGGGCTGCTCCAGGACAGTTTGGGAAAACCATTTCAGAGACATGTTCTTAAATGTGACTCATATAAAATATATTACATGCATGCACAGTTTAAGGCAGCTTTAATCGAGTTTTTGATAACTTCATGCCTTAACTGACCACGACATTGCATGCACATAGTATATTTTGCCATTTAGTATGAAGAGATACAGGCTGCGAGCACATCTCAATCAGTCAATCAATATATATATATATATTGCATATAAATTTTACATATGTATATATGCTTATTATATACTGATATACAGTATAAAATCAATTATATAATATAAGCAGTCAATTTATACATGTTATAAAATATATGTGACCCTGGACGACAAAACCAGTCTTAAGTGTCAATTTTCTGAAATTGGTTTGTTAGGATCAGACAACATTTGGCTGAGAAACAACTATTTGTAAATCTGGAATCTGAGGGTGCAAAAAAATCTAAATATTGAGAAAATCGCATTTAAAGTTGTTCAAATGAAGTTCATAGCAATGCATATCACTAATCAAAAATGAAGTTTTGATATATTTACAGTAGGAAATTTACAAAATATCTTCATGGAACATGATCTTTACTTAATATCCTAATGATTTTTGGCATAAAAGAAAAATCGATAATTTTGACCCATACAATGTATTTTTGGCTATTGCTACAAATATACCCCAGCGACTTAAGACTGGTTTTGTGCTCCAGGGTCACATACATGAATGCAGATTATAATGCCTGTGCACATTGTAGTTTTGTTGTGTGTGTGTGTGTGTGTGTGTTTCAGGAAGTTGTTCAGCACGCTATATTGAGCAGACGGATCCCACATGTGCAGGCTGTCCTGCGCAGACGCGGCTGTGTTGAATGCAGTCTGGAGGACATCAGGAAGACGGGACTGAGACGCACCTTCACCTGTCTCACTCACAGAGACCTGCAGCAGGCCAAAACACTGCTGACCAACATGGTAGATTACCACACACAAACAGCTCCATCTCACAATATCCAGTTTTTTCTTCAGCGAGGCTGAATTTATCTGACCAACAATTCTGTAAATTGTTCAGTGTATTTCTGTGATGCGCAGCTGTATTTCCAGCATCGTTACTCCAGTCTTCAGAGTCACATGATCTTCAGAAATCATTATAATATGCTGATTTGCTGCTCAAGAAACATTTCTGATTATCATCAATGTTGAAAACCGTTGTGCTGCCCAATGTTTTTTTGTACAAACGTGATTAAATTTAATTTTTCATCGTGATTCACAGATGAATTCAAAGTTCAAAAGAACAGCATTTATTTGAAATGGAAATCTTTACTGACACTTTTGATCACTCCTTGATTAGTAAAAGTATTAATTCTTATTATTATTTTGTAAACTGTCTGTTTTTAGGGCTTCAATGTGAAGGAGCAGCTCCACAGCATCTGTGTTTTCACCGCCGATCGGAATCTGAGGGCCTTCATGGTGAGAATAAACAATAAATGTGAACCCTTAAAGAGACAAATATGTTTTGCTTTGAGGATTAATTGCTCAGTTTTTACAAACTAGACTCTCACTGGTTGAATATGTGAATTTGTTTTTATTTTGTGTGTGTGTGTGATCACCAGTGTCATTTGAAGGGTTAATCTAGCTGGTTTATGTGTCTGCTTTGCTGTGGTTTCCAGGTGGAGGAGCTGCAGAAGCAGAATTACCTCTCGTGTGAAGAGCTGCAGCAGGTGGAGTTTATTCAGACCATTGAGAACTTGTGCTCCACACCTGCGACGAGATGCTCCACCCGTCTGGACACCAGCAGGCGAGTGCTTCTCTCTTTACTTCTTCAAATGTTGCTTCTCGTCTAACTAAAATATGACTCAAACTAGATGCCATTTTAGTCAAAAGACTATGATTAAAACTGAAACACTGGTTGCGAGCTGGATTCAAACCCTGGTTTGAGCACCAGGCCATATTTTTAGGTGAATGAGAGGTGTGTGTGGGATCTTCTGTGCAGGGTTCTTCAGATGAGCCGGTCTGACCCCGAGAGCAGGCGACTGCTGCAGGAGGTCACGCAGGAACCGGACTCGTCCTCCTGCAGGTCTCTGCTGGATCCTGTGCGTCTGGACTGGGTCAGATACTGGGACCGAGACACGCAGAGCTCCATCCTTCTGTCCCGACTGCAGCCGGCCGGTCAGTTCATCACAGCTCAACACCTCAACAGTCACGCAAGAGTCGACTACAGTCAAATATTACACTTCTTTTCCATCTCATGCAAAAAATTATAATTAATTCAGATGCAACTGTCTGTTACCCACTTTGCACTGTAAAGACAAACTCATTTTAAACAGTGAAGCCAGTTAATTAATTAATTTTAATTTATTAATAGATTTTATTAAATAATAGTTCATTAAAATCTAGTTCAAAACTAGTTATTTGCATACATTTTCTTTCTTGCATCTATTTAACCATCTGTTGTTTTTTTTTACTCTATAAAGACAACAAGTGAAGATTTTGTAAAGAGAAGAAAAAAAAAACTTAAAGCAGGTTAAAATTAATTTCCAACACAGAACTTTTTTTTATTATTTAATTAATTTGTTAAGCTTTTGTCAAAACAAGTCATATTTCACCTCAAAATCAAAAGCAAGCAATAATAAATTACATTTTGCATATAACAACTTTATACCGTATTTTCATCACAATTTACTCCCCAAATTCTCTTTCTGTCTTTTTGTGAATTTTGTAAAAAGGGAGAATTTTGTAAAGAAAAAATTGGAGGACTTAAGAAAATTAAAGCAGGTTATAAAATTAATTAAAATTAATTAATTCAAATTTTAAAAAATGAAAGACAATTTACAAATTAATTACAACTAATGTAATTAATTTGATTAGTTTTTATTTAATTATTATTAATTATGTAATGTGTGTGCATATATAATAATGCGTGTGTGTGTATATAATTAAAATAATAATTTTATATATATATGTATAATATATATATATATTTTTTTTGAGTTTAATGCCTTCATGTAAAATGTAAATTATTATTATTTCTTGGATTTTATTTTGAGGTGATATTTATATGTAGGTATACAAATGTGCAATTGTGCATACTAAAACTTGTATAAATTAGTATATTTAAACATTTACATGAAATTTGTAATATGGTATTAATAAATATAAAAAATACATTTTCAGATTGCATATACAGTATACACACATTAATAAAAATTATGTGTTAATTAAATGTTAATTCTTAATTTCCAACAGTAAAAAGATAAGCTTTATAAATAAAAGAGCTTTTTTATATATATATATATCTTGATGTGGCACTGTATGGTAAGGATGTGTTTGTTGTGTGTAGCTCAGGGTTCGTGGGACGCTGCTGTTCTGTGGTCGTATCTCACCTCTCTTCACGATGCTGTCCGAGCCTCGGCGTGGGTTTGCAGCTCGACCGCGGCTGACGCCCCCCGCTGGCCTGCGCTCGCGCCGCACGTCATCAACCACAGCAGCCGCTGCGGACGCTACCTGCGCCATCAGATCCTGGACCTGCTCGCCGGGTCAGAGCCGCTCGCGTACAAACACATCCAGAGCACACTGAACGCATGATTAGTATATGTGACCCTGGGCATAAGGGTCAGTTTTGTGAAATTGAGATTTATAACTCATTTATAACTATAATAAGAATAAATAAGCTTTCCATTGATGTATGGTTTGTTAGGATCGGACGATATTTGTCTGAGATACAACTATTTGTAAATCTGGAATCTGAGGGAGCAAAAAAATCTAAATATTGAGAAAATCACCTTTAAAGTTGTTCAAATGAATCCTTAGCAATGCATATTACTAATCAAAAATTAAGTTTTGATATATTTACGGTAAGAAATTTACTAAATATCATCATGGAACATGATCTTTACTTAAAGCTGCAGTCCTTAACTTTTTTTTAGGTTAAAAATGATCAATATCAATATTTGAGCAAGTACATAACCAGCCAGAGTTCAAAACTATCGCCTTACTTTAGCCTGATTCACAACGGTTAGCTTATAATAATGTTTTCTAATTTGAGTGGTACGAGTAGGTTTTCGCAGGAAATTCGAGCATGGCACTGCGTCATTACGTCACGTCTGTAAACATAAAGAAGTTTTTTTTGGCGGATCGTTTATAGCTTTTTCTCACAGCAGCTGGAATAATTAAATGTATCGTTTTGATGGCGGATTGTAATCCAGAAAGGATTATGTGTTTATGAAACACATGTGAATGAAATTAAATTATATTCCAGTTTTAATGTGCTTCTGATTACAGATAGCCTGGGATCACACAAGATTTGTATTTTAAAGAAAACCAGTTTGAAGGAAGAATGATTTGCTTTTTGGGATAAAATAATTTCTTAATATGAAATTCGAATGGTATGACAATTAGATATTAAACTGTACAGAAATTGAAATCTACACACTGTACTCATAGTCACGCAATGCTGATGTTTTTAACATTAATAATTTGAGAATAAAGTATAACAATAATAATAATTTGCAGGGTTTGATGTGAAATGAACTAACCGATCGTTATATTTAATCACCATTGGTAGCGCGATTTATTGTAATGCTTTTTTCCTCAGTTGGTCAGAACAAATGTGGCAGACTTGTTACTTGTTCAGATGACAATATACGGTGAAAATTCTTATTTGGGTCACATACATATTCCAAGACGTAGACTAATCTGTGATTCTGAAGTACAGTAAACATCCACACCGGGATCGATTCTGAATCAGTTATTTTCCCAGCCCTATAGTCGACCTCAAAGCACTGACGTTAGTCTGTTTGTGTTCAGACAGGGCCTGTTTGTGCAGTCGGAGATGGAGGACTTCGAGCAGTTGCTATGGCGACTGGGTCAAGCCGGAGGAGTGATGCATCATGGGAAGGATCCTCCCGTGCCGCAGGGGCAGGAGTTTCACCAGCGCTTCATCCTGCACTGTCTGGAGAACAGCCTGCAGTACCTGCTCTACTGCTACCTGGAGCACTACAGGTGAGACGCTAGCGCGCCGCGATATGGCCAGAAAATTATCTTTTTTTTCATATAAGTTGATATCAATAATTATCACGATAAATGTCAAATCAGATTTTTGCTTCAAAGTTAAAGTTGTCGAAACCAGACTGTTAAATTTCCTTGAAAATAAATAAATAAATCTTAGTAGAAAAATTGGTATCTTAGTTTCTGCATGTTCTAAAGAGTGATATTGTTTCAAATCAAAAAACAGGTTTGTGTTGACTGATTATTATAATAATAATAATAATATTACTTTTTTGTCTCTTAAGAATGCACATTTGATAGTAGCAGTAGCTTGAGTTAGGATGCAGATGTAAATTTTTGTTCATTATCAAAATCAGTAACATCTGTAAAAAATTTGTAGCAACCTCATTTTTATATGGTGAAATTGAATTATTCTGAGTTTTTTTGTTTTTATTTTTTTTATTAATCATTGATTTAAATGTATGCTACTATGGAAGACCAGTCACAGTTAAAACCACATAGCACCTCAATATAACTATATGTAAATATTAGTTAATGTTAACTAAAATGTTTAATTATTTGTTTAATTATTTTTGTTTTAGCTTTACTTTTGACATTTCAATTTATAATATTATTTATTTTTAATTTAATTACATATTTTAAAGTTGTTATTTATTACGTTTTTTATCAAGCTCTTTTCCATATAAAATTTATTTTGTATATTGTATTATTAAATGATTTTTAATAAGGTTTTTAAATGTATATTTTTATTATTCATTTTTATAAAGCTCTTTCCAGAGATACAGTGTATATAATTATTTCTGTTTCATTTCTTTTTTTATTTTATGTAATGTAATTATTTGTTTTATTTATTTCTGTTTATTTATTTTTTTCCTTTAATTATTTTTATTATTATTATTCATTTTTATGAAGATTTTTCCATAAATACAGTGTACATAATTATTTGTTTAATTTCTTATTTTATTTGTAATGTATTTGTTTTATTTAATAAATTTTTGTTTATTAATTTTTTAATTCATATTATTATTATTATTCATTTTTATAAAGCTCTTTCCAGAGATGAGTAGATGTCTGTCTGTGAGATGTTTTTCGACAGGACGTTCAGGACTCGTCTTGTCTCATTGTGGATGTTTTTCATTTCCTCTGTTGTTCAGGTTAACTCCCGGGAATTGCCCAGTTCTGGCCGACAGGAACCTGTTTGAGAGTTTCCCCTGGTTTGAGATGATGCTAAAATTACAGAAAATCACCAGAGACCTTAAAGGTGAGCGTATTTTCATGTGACTGGAAATAGTTTTCTAAAACCATAAAACAGCTGTCCATCAGTTTATCTCAAGACATTTGAAGGATTTTGTGACAGTATCTTAGGTATATAAACTAAGGCTTTTAATTTCTCAGTGGAAAATAATACATTTTTGAAATTGATTTTCTGAGAAATAACCCAATATTTATATATTAGAGTAAATATGAACATTTATCTAAAATTAGATAAAGTAATAAATTAAGTATTAATAAATAAATAAATAAATAAATATATATATATATATATATATATATATATGTATATGTATATTTAAAAATTATAGAGTGGAAAGTAATTAATTCTTGAAATTATCTGGGGGGGGCAAATATCTATAAAATAAATATGTATAAAAATATATAAGCATTTATCTAAAATTAAATAAAAGTAATATAATAAGTTTTAATAAATAAATTAATAAATATATTATTTTGTGTGTGTGTGTGTGTGTGTGTGTGTGTGTGTGTGTGTGTGTGCATCTATACACACAATAATAAATATAGTGGAAATTAATTACCAAAAATTTGTAAAATGACTATACAAATATATGTAAAGTTACTTGTGAGAGATTTTGGGACAGTATTTTAGGTATATGAACTGAGGCTTTTAATTTATCAGTGGAAATAATTCTTGAAATTAATTTCCTTAAAAATAACCAAATATTTGTAGTATTAATGTATTAAAATTAGTGCTGTCAATCGATTTTTTTTAAAAATGACTAATTAATCGCATATTTCTTTCTGAAATTAATCGCGATTAATCCCACCTAACATTAAAGTTTTTAAAAATACTTTTACATTGCAATAATTTCACATTCAATCTTCAAATTAATGTACAAACAGCATAAAGACAGTATATATTTTATATTTGTTTAATGCCATCTTTTTTTTTATGACTGAAGGCCAGTATCACTGATAACAACTGATTTCTCTATAAAATAGTTTTTTCCCCTAATATTTAACCATTGACTAGCCATTCAACATTAGAGTATAACTGAGAGCTATTAATTTTAACATTTATTAGACTTTAAAAAATAACTTCTAATGTAAGTGAACTTAAAACAATCTTCACATAAACCCATTATAATAAATGTCATATTTACCTGTGCCCTTCAGCAGAAATATACAGAAATATTTTTAACGCGTTAAACTGAAAAATTAATCGTATGTATTAATGTGCTAATTTTAACAGCACTAAATAAAATATATATAAACATTTATCTAAAATAAAATAAATATATTAAATTAAATAAACTTTTTTTTTTTTTTACAAATATAGAGTGCCTCTATACACACTATAATAAATATAGTAGGAAATAATTACCAAATAATGTGTAAAATATATGTGAAATTCCATGTGAAAGATTTTAGGACAGTATTTCAGGAATGTGAAGTTTAATTTCTAGTGTGAAGGAGCTTGATGAGTGCGGTGTGTGGTGTTTCAGAGCCGGAGCGGGTGTTTGGGGCCAGTCTGACGGCGGCGCAGGTTCTTCTGCCCGGGAGTCAGGCCAGCATCAGCAGCATGTTACTGGAGGGTCACAGTCTGCTCGCCCTGTCCACCATCATGTTCAGACCGGGCGGCATCGACCAGGTCAACAAAACATCCTTTCTGCTCCGACAACATACAAAACATGCAGTTGTGTACTTGTGTTATCCAAAAAAGGATTTGTAAATTTTAAATAATGGCTCGTCCCTGGCCCTTGTTGCCTATCAATGACGTAATGACGTAGGGATGGGCGATATGGACTTAAAACTATATCACAATATTTTCTGGCATTTATTGCGATAACCATATCAATGACAATAATTCGTGTGCATCCACTGAGAGATAAAATATAGGGCACACACGTAATCTAATGTCTGTTTCTGGAAGCTAGAGGGCGCCCTCGCGCAGAAACTCCACATATGCATCACAGAAGTAATAGAACTCATGACGTTCCAGGAAATCCCTAATATGGACAAAGACATTCAGCTATCGCTGTAGCGGAGTAAAAAGAAGATAGAAACACTTAAACTGATCAAACATGAAGACAATAAACACACGATTGTGACAGTATATGGTTTATGGGTGTTCTTCAAGTCCATATCACCCATCCCTACATGAGACACGTTTGAAGTCTGCATGAAGAGCTTCTTCTCCGTGTGATTTTGTTTGTGGTGTTTGCAGGCCGTGCGTGAGGGCGAGCGCGGTCAGGACCCGCTGAGCAGAGTCGACCCGCAGCTGCTGCGAATGGCTCTGAGCGCGTATCCCAAACTCAGAACGGCCCTGTTCCCTCAGAGCGGCCCGCGCTGCGATGTTTCCCTCTACCACCTCATGCAGGTACTGCTGCACTTCCACTATGAAAAATGTATATTAAAAATTATATTATTTTTTAAGATTAAAAAAAAAAAATTATATATTATTTTAGTTTTATTCATGTAACTTTTTTATATTATTTTTTTATTTTTTTTTTATTTAATTAAATATTTTAATTTCTATTATTATTTATAAATGTGTTTATATGATTTGTTTTTCTGCCAGGTATGCATACAATTTTTTTTTTTTTTTTTTTTTTTTTATTCATTTATTTATATTTTTCATTTAATTCGATTTTATTTATTTTTTTATAACCTAATATATATATATATATATATATATATATATATATATATATATATATATATATATATATATATATATATATATATAATATATAACAAATGTATATAATATATAACAAATGTATATAAAATTACTGTATAAAAACATTAAAATTATATACACATTATAATAAATAATCAATATGTACTGTATTGCTTAAAATAAATGACATATTATATTTTTCTTATAATTATTAATAATTTAATTTCCTGAAAAGTAACACACACACACACACACACACACACATATATATATATATATATATATATATTATCTACAAATTAATTTTCAAGAATTTGAAACTCATATTTCATTAATTTCTCTTGGCCTTTATTTAGGTGATAAGCCCATGAAAATGAATTATTTACATAAGTTGTTCATCCTAATTACATCTTTCTGCTGTTAAAGTGGTCAGAAACACTATTATTTATTTATTATTTTAAAATGATCACGCAGCCTGCTCTGAAGTATTTCTGCTAAGCCTGAAGGTAATTTTCATTAGACTACAGACGCCTGGGTTTAAATGATCAGACAGCAGCCGCTTGTGTTTTAATGGACACTGAAAGTGATCTGAAAGCCTGAGGAAAGCCTGTGTGAGTCCATCTGTGTGTGTTTATCGCCTGCAGCGTGTATAATTTATTCTCCGCTCATTACTTTCAGCAAGCAACACACTCCATCCTGAAATGAATGTTTTGCAGGTTTTAGCAGGTATTGTTTGGAAACAGATCCATGTCTTCCACTCACTGAAATCAGCTTTAGTGTTTCTCAGATAGCTTGTGTTTGGGAAGTGCATCCTCTTATTGTTAGGATGTGAGAGTTAAGCAAGTCTTTTTATATTAGCGTAACAGTATATATTTGCACACCATATCAAATATAGTGGGAAAAAAATAGATTTTTGAAATTACCGTCCAGTAAAATAACCAAATACATATAGAATTAATATATAAAGGTATATGTAAAGAATTATATAGAATTAATTAAATAAAATGTATAAATATTAATACATTTTAAAAAGGTTAATACATTATAAAGTGCATATATGTATAGACACTATAATAAATTCACTGGAAATTCATTAAGTTTCATTACTTCTTAAAAATCAATTTCCAGAAAACAATTGCATTTTTGTAGAATTAATTCTATTAGAATTCTGTAAATTGAATTAAATATTTAAGCATCAATACATTTCTAGAAAATGTTAATAATTTGTAGAATGTATAGATGCACATCTGGAAATTAGTTTCCAGAAAAATAACCAGACGTTTATAGAATATATAGAAATGTATATAAATTAATTAAATAAAATTAATATACTGTATTACAAATGTTAAATTTTATAGAGTGCGTATATGCAGACTATAATAAATATAGTGGAAAATAATTCATTAAAATAACCAGATATTTATGGAATTAATATAAAAAGTGTGTATATATAAATTAAATATAACATAAGTATTTAAAAGGTTAATAATATTTGGAGTGCATATGTGTATAGACCCTATAATTAATACAATTACAGTGGAAAATAATTAATGCATGAAATTAATATCCAGAAAAATAACCAAATTTATATAATTAATATGTAAAAATATATGTGAAAAAAGATATCAAATGAATTATATAGATATTTAAGTATCAATGCGATTTTAGAAAATGTTAATGATTTCTAGAAAGTATAGCAACACATGAAGTGGAAATTATTTTAAATCTACATCTAAAAATGTGTGTGTGTGTGTGTGTGTGTGAGAGAGAGAGAGAGAGCTTCATCTCACTTACTCGCTCTCTTAATTTGGATTTTGATGGTCTCAAACCCGAAGATTAGATGATGTATTTAACATAAAGTCAGACAACAATGAGAAAGCATGTGGATATGATGAAGCAGACTGATGCTGCGTGTTGTGAGATGGTGACGAGGTTAACAGACGCATGCTGCTGGAGCGACTGGAGAGTTTAATGCATTGTGTGCTTTTCCGTCTGCAGTCTTTGCATCCGCTGGATCCATGCAGACTGTTCGGATGGCAGTCGGCCAACGCCACGGGCGGCAGCGGTAGGAGCTTCACACCTTACTGTGAGAAATGCTTCTGGTTTTACTGACTAAAGTGTGGGTTTGCTGATGTTTTCCAGAAGCGTCCAGCGAGCCGCCGCACTTCTCCAGCTCTCAGCTCGTCAGGAAGTTCGCCGTCGTTGAGAATCTGGACTTCCTGTATTACCTGAGTCACGGCCGGCCGGCGTTCGCATTCGGGGGGTTTCTCACGCAGCATCTCCTCAGCTGCAGTAACGTGAAGCTTCAGTGAGTCACACTCAGTCACACAAACACCTCCTCCCTGCCACATCTGACAGAGTCTGCCATTTCAATTTCAATTCTGTGAGTCAGTTTAAACTCTCAATAAACTATAATCTAAAAAATCTAAACTGTAAAAATTAAAAAATCTAAACTGTAAAATACGTAACACATTTAATGATGTAATTATACAATTATATTCATAAAACTCAATATGTAAAAAAGAAAATACTTACAATACTAAGAATATGTAAATTATATAAAATTTAGAATATGAAAATATTTTTTTTTAATAAATAAATGAAAAAAATTAAATAAATGTTAAATAAATTGTATATGAAATTAAATAAATTTAAATATAATTCCATTATTGAATACCATTTTATTTCATATATATTTATTTATATATGTATATATATATAATTTTTTTTTAATATATATTTATATACACACACACAAGTATTAAGAAATATTGTGATATTAAATTGTGATTAAATATAGAAGGAAATATATTTTTATTTATAGAATTAATATAAAAATTATAATCATTAATAGAAATAGAAATTATATAGAAAATATCTAAACCATTAATTAAAATTAATGTATTAATAAATTTTAAAATTTGTAAAATATATATAAATAGAGAGAGTGCATATATACACACTAATTCTTATCACAAATTTGCAAAAAAAAAAACAAAAAAAAAAAACGTGTGTGTATATGTATATATATATATATATATATATATATATATATATATATATATATATATATATATATATATAATATGCATGTATATATATATAATATGCATGTATGTATGTATTTGATTTTGTGTTGTATCAGGGTGTCTCTGGCTGCGGATCAGGCGTACTCGTTGGGCCTGCTGAACTTCAGCAGCGCGTGTGTGTCGGCGGCGTGTGTGTGTTTCTGTGAGCTGCTGGGTGTGTGTAGCCTCAAGCTGAGGGTGGACCTCCACGTGCTGAACCTCATCCTCAGACTCTGGACTCAGACCTGCGAGGACCCCCGAGACGCAGCGTCACTGCGGCAGGCCCTCGGTACCCAGAGCCCTCAGCTCCGTCTCAGCTCGTGTTTGTCTGAGAGCTCGCGCTGATTTCTCTCTCTCTGCTTCAGTGGAAAAGGCCGGGAAGCTGGTCAGCGGTGACAAACAAAGCGCTCTGGAGCTGCTGGTTCATCTGGAGACGGCAGTCAGAGACGCTCTGGAGAAGAAAGGCATCAGTCGGTCAGTGAAAAATGTTTTTTTATTTTTTATTAAAATTCAGAGGAGAAAAAAAATCATTTTAATGAGTAAAATGTTTTACTTTGTGAAATATGGGAAAAATAAAACCCTGTTAATTAATTTAATTTAATTAATTTTTTTTCTGTTTTTTTAAATAATTAAAATATGGAAAAAGATTAAAAACTTTTTTTTTCTTTTTTTTTTACTTTATCAAAATATTGAACCTTTTTCTTTTATTATTTTTTATCAAGATTATTTTTGTTAGTTAATTAATAGAATTCACACAGTCCATCTCGCCTGCAGCGTGTATAATTTATTCTCCGCTCATTACTTTCAGCAAGCAACACACTCCATCCTGAAATGAATGTTTTGCAGGTTTTAGCAGGTATTGTTTGGAAACAGATCCATGTCTTCCACTCACTGAAATCAGCTTTAGTGTTTCTCAGATTGCTTGCGTTTGGGATGTACATCCTCTTATTGTTAGGATGTGAGAGTTATGCAAGTCTTTTTATATTAGCGTAACAGTATAGATTTGAACACCATATCAAATATAGTGGGAAAAAATAGATTTTTGAAATTACCGTCCAGTAAAATAACCAAATACATATAGAATTAATATATAAAAGTATATGTAAAGAATTATATAGAATTAATTAAATAAAATGTATAAATATTAATACATTTTAAAAAGGTTAATAAATTATAAAGTGCATATATGTATAGACACTATAATAAATTCACTGGAAATTCATTAAGTTTAATTAATTCTTAAAAATCAATTTCCAATTAAATTATTAAATAAATATTTAAGCATCAATGCATTTCTAGAAAATGTTAATAATTTATAGAATGTATAGATGCACATCTGAAAATTAGTTTCCAGAAAAATAACCAGATTTTTTTTTTTAATTAAAATATGGAAAAAAGATTAAAAACTTTTAATGAGAGTGAAACTTTATTATTTATTTTTTTACTTTATCAAAATATTGAACCTTTTTCTTGTATTATTTTTTATCAAGATTATTTTTGTTAGTTAATGAATAGAATTCTAGAATTGAATTCTAGTTTATTTTTATGTAACAAAAGATTGATTGGAAATTAATCAAAAAATATTTTGTCCGGAAGTGATATTTTAATTTTCTTCACCTCATATCGTGTTTTCACAATTCTGCAGATTTTCCACCAAAATCATTGTTGAAAGTGCAAACTAAAACTTTGTAAAATGGATATAAAGTTGTCGCATAATGTGATTGAGTTGTTTTATGAATGATTTTTCTTAAAATATGAATTAATTTAATCATCCTTATAGAGTCTTCATCAGTGTTATTTTAGTATTTTTATATTCTATTATAGTTCTTACTAATGTTTTGAATCAGCATATTTTATTTTATATATATATATATAAATTTCAGTTTTTATTTATTAATTTAGTTTAAGTTTTAATAATTGTTATTGTCATTTTTGTTAGTTTTTTATATTTATTCTTGGTGTTAATGTATTTTTATTTCCATTTTAGTACTTCAACTTTATTTGAATTAGCTGACAAGGCAACATTTTTCATTTTTGTATTTCATGTCATATTTGTTTTATTTCGGTTAATGAAAATGATTTTTAGTAGTTTTATGTTCATTAACAGTAAGGGCACTCATCAGCGTCTGGTTCTGTGTGTTTATCAGATCGTCGTACGAGGCGGCGCTGGAGTGGGCACTTCCTGTCCAGTTCTGCCACCTGCACGCTCTTCCTCTAAGCCCCGCCTTCCCACAGGACTGCGCTCGTGACGGACAGTGGCTCAACTTCCTGTTGTTTGTACAGCTGCACAGTTACCCGCTGCAACAGGTGCGTCTGCGATACGATTGGATAATTATTTGATCACAGGTTTTTGCCTTTTTTTCTTTTTTAGAATCTTTTTCCCATCAAAAAAATATATAGAAAAGTGATTAAAAAGATTATTTAATGGAATTTTTAGTGTTTTTCAATGTTGAATTTTATTAATGAGATTTTTGTTTATTGTTTTATTTTATTCAAATATTGGGGGAAATACTAACTGCATTATAATGGGATTAAAATGTAATTTTCTGTGTCTATTTTTCATACAGATTTTTTTTAAATATGGAAAAAATATTAGCAAACATTTTTAATTGGATGAAAATGTATTTAACTTTTTTATTTTATAAAAATATGGGGGAAATTATTAAAGACACACATTTTTAATGGGATTAATTTTTATTTATTGAAATATGGGAGTAATTTTTTTTTCTCCTTTTTTTATTTTTCCCACAAATTAGATTTTTTTTTTGTTAATTTATTCAAATGGGATTAAATTGTTTTTTTCCCCTGTTTGCTTTTGTTTGTTTGTTTTAGTTTGTTAAAATATGGAAAAAGATGAAAATATTTTTGTTAAAAATGTTTTTTTATGTGTGTGTGTGTGTGTGTGTGTGTGTGTGTGTGTGTGTGTGTGTGTGTGTGTGTGTGTATGTGTGTGTGTGTGTGTGTGTGTGTGTGTGTGTGCATATGTTTTTGGTTTTATTTTATAAAAATATGGGGGGAGGGTATGCCATTAAAATAGATTAATCTTTGTTTAATATGGAGGAAAAAGATTATGAAAAAAAAAAAGTCAATGGCATTAAAGTAATTAATTTATTTATTTAATTAATACACCAAAATAAAGAACAGACCCTCTGCTTTTAAACAAAAAACTTTAAACTTGTTTCTGCGTCTTCCTCGCCTGTGTTTTTGATCGGCACTTTCTCGACTCGTTCAGGAGATGTGTAATAGCGCCGCCTAGCGCTTTACCTACATGGCACTGACCTGTTGCACTATAATTTTAAAGAGCATTTCTGATAACACAAGCTATATGTTTTTGTTGGTTGGTCCAGGTCAGATCTCTGGCAGCTAGTTTCAGTCCGGCTCTGCAGTCGCACATTTCTCTGGCTTTCCAAGATCTTGATCCGACCAGCTCCCATCAGGCTCCGGAGGATCTTCCCCGAGACGAGAGCCCCGAACCCCCCAGAGAGCTGTTCCAGGTGCTGCTGGAGAGCCAGGAGAAGCCCAGTCCCTGGAGGTTCCTGCTGTCCGAAGCGGTCCGTCAGCGCAGTCCTGCTCTGTCCGTGCTGGCGGCCTGCCATCAGGTCTGTGCTCCACCGCAAACTAGGGACGCATCGATACCATACTCACAGTGTTGGGGTGTAACGATAAATCGATGAATCTAATGCAGAGTTGGGGTTAGAGGATAAAAAATATTGTTTGGTCAGTGTAGAAGTCTATGGAAAGTCCCCACAATTTACAGAAACAAGTGTGTGTGTGTGGTTTGATTGACAGGCCGCCGAGCTGCTGCAGTGTCTCTGCGTGTGGATCCTGGCGTCTGTCGCTGATGACGTCACTCAGGAAGCCACCGCCCACATCCACGAGAGCCCCGCCCATCACGTGTGGAACCTCCACGATCTCTCCGTCTTGTGGAGGACGCTGCTGTGCAGGAGCAAGATCAGGCCTCTGATTCGTGGATTCCAGCTGTTTCAGAGGGTAAGAGGCTCTCTGATTGGACGAAATCAGATCAGTATAAAGATGTAACTCCAGTTTCTTTGGCATGCACAACAATTTGTCCATGTTACATTTTTACGCACAAATATTTTTTGATTTTTATAAATATATTTATATTACTTTTATGTTTTAGTAATTTTAGTAGTTCAACAATTTTATTTCGGTTTCATTTTCAGTTTTCATTTAAGGGTTTCATCTAATATTTATATTTTATTTCAGCTTAATTTCAAAGACATAACTTCAAAGACATATTTTCACTCATTCACAAACTTAGTCGGAGTACTTCACCTCAGACTATTTCAGTTAAATTTTTTTAGTTTTTAAAGGTAATTGACTTTTTTGCAGATGTCCATGTTACTTGTTTACAAAAATATGCAGTTGTGTGTTATTTTAGTATTATTTATATTAGAATATTTATTAATATTTTGGATTGGCTTTTATTTTTTTATTTACGTTTTAGTAATTTAATGTGTTTTGTCATTTTTATTATTTTTTATTATTTTTTATTTCTATTTGGCTTTACTTCAATTTAAACCTTATTTTATTTCAGTTAAATTTTCCAATTTTAATTTACTTTTTTTCAGGCATCCATGTTACTTTTTACACAAGTTGTTCAGTGTGTATTTTAGTATTATTTATATTATATTTTAGTATTTATCGATAGTTTGAACTTTTATTAAACTTTCATTGTTTATTTTAGTACTTCAACAAACTATTATTCAGTTTAATTTTCAGTTTCCTTGTACGTTTAAGGATTTCTAATATTGATATTTTATTTCAGTAGTTTTAGTTTAATTACCAGTAAAAACACTGATGTTTATTGTGGTGTAATGTCTTTCCGCACTGACTGAAAACAGTTGTGCTGCTTCATATTTTTGTGAAAACTGTGATGCATTTTATTTTTTTAGGATTCTTTGATGAACATAAGGCAGCGTTTATTTGAAATAGAAATCTTTTGTAACATTATAAATGTCTTTACTGACACCTTTGCTCAATTTAATGCATCCTTGCTGAATAAAAGTATTCATTTCTTAAAAGAAATAAAAACATTTTGAACGGATGTGTGTAAAATATTATTTGATGCACGTTTGTTTGCAGGAGTCTCCGCTGATCTACATGCTGCACATGTATGAATTCTGCTCGGACTACAAAGACTACCAGCGAGCCAAAGACAAACTGCTGGACTTCCAGAAGTGTTTGCTCAATGTAAGTCTCTCAGCTGTCACTCAGGCTTCCCTCTTCTCCATCTGCTGGGTTTCTCCTGTTGACCCTTGTTGTCTGTGGCTCTGTGTGTGTGTGTGTGTGTGTGTAGTTGCGGAGCAGCAGTGTGGTGTTGACTTCAGACGTGCTGCCGGTCCAGTGGGTCGAGTCTCAGGCTTCGGTTCTTCTGCTGACGCTCCTCAAACAGAGCAGGACTCAGTACGAGCTGCGCCGGCTGCTTCAGCTGCTCGTGGACATGGAGCGACTGCTCAAATCCAACGGTCAGACTCCATAGACACAGACTCCTCACCTTTCAGGGACAGCTCACTGTTTTGAGATCAAAATAGGTCACCTATGAGATTTGCTTAGATCCAATGAGAGGGTAATATTTGATGTATTTGAGGTCTGAGATGTGGGAACAGGGAAGAGGGAATTATTTTTTTGGAATAATTAGGAATTTTAAATATTTTTGAAAGAAGTCTGTTCTGTTCAACAAGACTGCATTTATTTGATCAAAAATACAGTAAAAATAGTGAAATATTATTACAATTTGAAAAAAAAATTTTTTTGTTGAATCTTTGTTAAAATGTAATTTATTTCTGTGATCAAAGCTGTATTTTCAGCATCATTACTCCAGTCTTCAGTGTCACATGATCCTTCAGAAATCATTCTAATATACTGATTTGCTGCTCAAGAAACATTTCTGATTATCATCAATAAAAACTTTTTACCAACCCCAAACTTTTGATTAGTAGTTTACGTAGAAGAATGAAAATATAAATGTTTTTATAATGGAAAAGGGCTATATTCTATGAATTAGGGTTATTATCGTTAAGTAGAAAAATGTTAATTACGTGAAATGAATATTAACTGAAATAAAACATATAGAACTTAGACTTATTTTACTTCAGCTAGTTGCCAAGGCAACTTTCTCATTTTTATTCAGTTTAAGCTGAAGTACTAAAACATCTAAAACTAAATAAATAAAAAAACTTATACAACCTATATAGACATATTTAAAGAAAACATAATAAAAATCTCGAAAGCATGCAAAATGTAAAAATTTAAACGAAAACAAAAAATACAAAAAATTTTTTTTAAATGAAAACCATAAATTAAAAAAATAAAATGAAAACAGAAAATGCCAAAATAAAATGAAAAGGAAAACAAAAAATAAATTTAAATAAATACAGAAAATGTCAAAATAAAATTCAAACGAAAACAGAAAATCTAAAAAAAAAAAATGAAAACAAAAACAAGAAAATCTAAAAGTAAAATTAAAAGTAAAAAAAAATTAAAACAAAACTAATAAAACAGTCCTCAAAACCTCAAAAATAAAAGGAAAACAGGAAATACAAAAATAAAATGAAAATGAACACAGAAAATATTGGAAAATGAGAATGTATTTTAAAAATTCAATTGTAATAAAATTTCGCAGTATTACTGTTTTCGCTGTATTTTTGATCCTCGGTGAGCCGAGCGGCGGTGTAATATGTGTTTCTGGTGCAGGTCCTGACTTCAGGAAGCTGAGTCAGCTGAGTCAGGTGCTGTCGAACACTCCTGTGCCGCTGTCTGCGTGTCTGCTGGACGATTACTCCAGCGCCGGCCTGCAGGACGAGTGCAGGACCATCATGCAGCAGCTGCAGGAGCTCGGCCTCTTCACGCAGGCCAGGACCGTCGCACAGCTGGCCGAGCTGCCCATCGACTGCCTGATCATAAATGAGGTGAGTGTCACAGCGGCCCGCTTCATTTTTAAGAGCAAATCCCTGTTCAAATTGCATGATTAAATAATCATTAAAATTTATGTTATACACATTTTATCTACTCCTGATGAGGAATCTTTTCATAAAATACTTCCTTTAGCTGTTATACGAGGTAATAGGATTGTGCAACCAAACTACTTTTCCCATAAATCTGTGCAAGAACAAATAAAATACACAAATAAAACATCAATCAGTTTGTTTGTCATTTGGTTGCATCTGCACTAAAAAAAAGCTTCCTGTGAAATATAAAATTGGCCAACATGGTCGTTTTATTCTGACTAAAATCACTTAAAAATCATGTCATAATTTGCATAATTATGTAGCCGTCCTACATGATTAATTGAAATTATCACTGAAATCACAGTTTGGCTTGGTGTGCGATTTATGAAACTGCTGTGATGTAATTATATAAATACAGGTTTGATGCCCTGCTGTTTTCTGCCAAAATACTTTCACATTTGAAAATTAATTGAGACATAATTAATTTAGATATAGTACTTCTACAGTATAAAATGATTCTTCCTATTGTTTTTCTTAAATATTAAATATTTTTTTGTAGTGAAATGTTACAATAATTCTCTTTTTATTATTATTATTATTTTTTTATTTAATTACATTACTTTAAAAATTATTTTTTTATTTATTTTCTTAACAAGCATATGTTCTTTCACTTTGAAATATTACAATACTAATGATATGTTTGATTTTATTAGAGGAATTATTGTTTTCTTAAGTATTAAATTTTACTTCACAGTGAAATACTACAATAATAATATTAATAATATTTTTTTCTTAAATATTAGATTTTTTTTTTTGTTTTACAGTGAAATATTACAATGGTAATATTTTATTTATTTTTTAGAAGTAGTAGTAGTAGTAATATAATAGCTATTATTTATTTATTTATTTAGTCATCAAATTGATACATAATCACAGGTTTTTGGTCAAATTGTGAATCCCTAAAATTAATAAATGACCTCCAAAAACCAAAGTTTGCTAAGACTGCGCAAGTGGCCTTTAGGGAGCGTTATAAACCGCTGCAGAAGTGCTAAACGAGACGCTTGTGTCCTCTTTTCTTCGCAGCTCCTGCGAGATCTGAGCGCTCATAAGCAGAAGCGTCAGTGGGAGCGGCAGGAGACGCGGCTGGCCTTCTGGAGGAGATGCCACGAGCAGCTGAAGACGGATCACATCCAGCCCGAGGCCGCCTGTCAGTTCTTCCTCTCTCAGGCTGAGGTGAGGCTTTCTGATTCCGTCTCCTTTCACCTTAAAACATCGCTAAAACATTTGTAACAGTCACCAGTCAGGGCATTGTTTGTCCTTTACCTGTTATATAAGGCTGTGCAACCACACAACATTTCCCATAATTCTCTGTGGCGATGCGAGAATAGTAAAATACACAGATGAAATGTCAATCGTATGCATTAGTTGCTTTTCTTTTTGTTGCATCAGCACTAAGAAGCTTCCTGTGTTTGTGTGAAATATGAAATTATTCTGACTAAAATCATTTGAAAATCATGTCATAATTTGCATGCGTATGTAGGGCTGCACAATAAGTTGTGATATTGCAAAACAGCTTTAGTGCTGTCAAAATAAAAAACAGTGATTGTCTCACATTTGTTTCAAACTATTAATCGGATTTTATTCAGTACTGAAATGTATTATTAAAATCACATTGTGTTATTAAAAATGTATCATTAAAAAACATTAAGTTTATAGAGTGAATATTATTATTGTTATTATTATTATTATTATTTTTAAATATATAAAATATTCATCATTTTTATCATCATCATTATTTTTTTCATTTTTCTTTAATATTAGATTTTTTTTCTTTCACAATGAAAATTTTGTTTGATATTTCTCTAGTAATAATATACTAAATATTATTATATACAAATTATAGCAATAATTGTAGTAAATTTTATTATTTTTAGTATCATTATTATTTATATTAATACTATTATTATTATATTTTTATTTATTTTACATTTAAATCTTACATTGGTAATTATTTTGTTTGGTAATAATATTATTATTATTATTATTATTATTATTTTCTTAAGTGTTCGATTTTTATTTTACAGTAAATTCTTGCATTGGCAATTTTTTGGTTTGATCTTTTGGTAATTATTATAATAATAATAATTATTATTATTGTTATTATTATTATTATTATTTTCTTAAGTGTTAGATGTTTATTTTACAGTGAAATCTTGCATTGGCAATTTTTTTTGTTTGTTTTGTTAAAAATTTATAATAATAATTGTTATTGTAATTATTATTTTAGTAACAATTAGTAATACTAACAATATTTTAAGTGTTAGATGTTATTTTACAGTGAAATATTACTTGTATATTAATTATTTTGTTTGATTTTGTTTTGGTAATAATAATTACTGTAGTAGTAATAATAACAGTAATATGAATTATGATTATATTGTATAAACAGCGTTGTTGACTGCGGTGTTGTCGTCTCAGGAGCCGCTGGAGTGTGATTCGGAGCTGGTTCATCTGCAGGAGCGCTGTCTGCTGCTGGGTCTGGCGGGTCACTGGCTGTCCCGGCGTGATCCTCCTCTCCCCGCCTCGCGTCTCGCCGCTCTGGAGGAGCGTCAGTGGCAGAGTCGCATCCGCTGGCTGGTGCTTCACACGGCTCTGGAGCGCCAGAGTCTGTTCGCGCCCTCGGCCCTCTCCCAAGACTCCTTCCAAAACCTGCTCAAGGAGTTCTCCTTCTCCAGGATGGCGGCGCTGGACGACCCGGCGCATCTGAGTGTGGCCGGGCTGCCGGCGGCCGAAGGCGACTGCGTGCTGTCTGGAGACGAGCGCAAGGCTCTGGCCGCTCTGGTGGCGCAGCTGCTGGACGAGGGCGGCGTGAACGAGGCAAGCCGAGTGTGCCGGTATTTCGGTTTGTTTCACAGAGACGTGTGGCTGGTTCTGAAGTGTCGCGGTCTGGCGAGCGGCGAGCTGCAGCCTGAACTTCACAGCCCTGATGGAGAAACCAGACGCAGTTTGCCATCATGTGAGTCATTGCATCTGCTTTCGTGATCCTGTTGAAAAATATTGGTAGCTAGACAGTATTTTAATATATGTGACCCTGGAGGCTGAAAAGTGTTTTATGGTCATCAAAATCAGTAGAGCTGCCCCTAATAGTGGACCACCAAAATTGTTTTAGTCGCAGAAAAAAAAAAACCAATCCACAGACGAAGTCACGCAGATCGCTAACGGCTGAGCTTTGTGGTAATACAGTACCACAATTTATGTAGTTATGAGTATTGTGGCATTAGCTTGTAGCTAATATGCTAATGGCTGACTATTGTTTTAATCACAGTTTATATTCAGTACTAAAAAAGACTCTTATTACGAAGGAAACATTTCATTCAGTAATTGTGTATATTTTATGCTTTCATATGTTTATCAGAGTATTTGCAGCATGCTAATGGGAAAATATTATTTTAATCACAATTTTTTATTCAGTAACGTTCCATGCAGTGATTTCATGCTTTTTGTGTATTTTCATGCTTTGCAGAGTCTCGAGTCATTAGCTTAGCAACATGCTAATGGCCAACTATTATTTTAATCACAATTTGTTCCGTTCTGAAAACAATCTACAGAACAAAATTGTTCCATTTTATTGCACAAACATTGCAACTAGCAATTCTGTTTATTTGAGGTATTTTTAAGAATATTTCATCGTTAGCTTAGCGACATGCTAACGCCAGACTCTTCTCTCTGAAGCTCCCAGCATGAGCAGCCTGTCGTCGTTCGTGGTGGTGCCGTCGCCGGACGATCAGGTTCTGGTTCAGCTCAAACAGCTGGTGGATCGGTGCTGCAACGGCAAGAGTTACTGCAAACAAGTGCTGAGCCTCTACGAGCTCTCGAAGGTGCGTAACGTCTGTAAAACGTGACCCAGGAGCACAAAAGCAGTCTTAAGCAGCACAGCTATATTTGTAGCAATAGCCAACAATACATTGTATGGGACACTATTTTTTTTTCCTTTTACGCCAAAAATCATTAGGATATTAAGATCATGTTCCATGAAGATATTTTGTAAATTTCTTTCCGTAAATATATCAAAACTTAATTTTTGATTAGTAATATGCATTGCTAAGAACTTCATTTGCACAACTTTAAAGGTGATTTTCTCAATATTTAGATTTTTTTGCTCCCTCAGATTCCAGATTTTCATATAGTTGTATCTCAGACAAAGCTGAGTAAATAAGCTTTCCGTTGATGTATGAATCTCAGTTTTAAAGATTGCCCCCTGTGACTGGTTGTGTGGTCCAGGGTCACACATGCGGCGAGTCTGTGATGTGCTGGTGTCTGTGTGCAGGAGCTGCAGTGCTCGTTCACAGAGATCTCGTCGGAGGAGCCCGAGGCGGTTCTGAGGAAGGTTCTGCTCTCGCAGCAGGCCGACCGCTATAAGCGCGCTCAGGCCTTCATCGGGGTCCAGGGCCTGCAGCCCGACGCCGTCGCCCGGCTCGTCTCCACCGCTGTGCTGGAGGGTTTGCTTGCCTCGCCTCAGGAGGGAGAAACCGGTGAGAAATCTGCTTCATTTCCTCAGAGATTATTGCGGTTATAGTTTTTTTTATAAATATGATGACCCCAAAAAGAGTAGAAGGGCCTCTGATTGATTGATTTTATTTTTTTAATTAGCTGTATTTATTTTAGTATCATTTGATATACTGTTATATTTTTTAAAATTTGTTTCCCTTTTATATTTATATTGTCTGTTTTCATTAATTTTATTTTTACATTTTCTGTTTTAATAAAAAAAAAAATTAGATATTTTGTTTTCTTTTTAATTTTATAATTTCGGTTTTCATTTTAATTGTTCACAGATATTTTCTGTTTTAATTTATTTTTGTTTTTACATTTTCTATTTTCATTTTCATTTTTTCATTTTAATTAAATTTTTTCTATTTTGTTTTAATTTTCTTTTTTTTAAAGTTTTATTTATTTACATTTGATATATTTTCCGTTTTCATTTTATTTTCTAATTTTCTATTTTCATTTTAAAGTTTTAGTAATTTTATTTTTTTTTTAAATGTCTATAGTTTCTTTATTAAGTTTTTAGTTTTACTTGCTTTAAATTTTTATATTTTATTTCTGTGCATGTTTATGTTATGAACATATTTTGGTGGTTTTAAATTTAAGTACCTTGCAATTTTTCGTTTTTTATGATTTTTCATTTTTTGGGCTCAGTAAGAATTTATTTTATTTTATTCTATTGATTTGATTTTGAAAGAAGCCTCTTCTGCTCATCAAGGCTGCATTTACTTGATCAAAAATACAGTAAAAACAGCAAATTTGTGAAATATTATTGCGATTTCAAATAGCTGTTTTCTATGTGAATATATGTTAAAATGTAATTTATTCCTGTGATCAAAGCTGAATTTTCAGCATCATTACTGCAGTCTTCAGTGTCACATGATCTTCAGAAATCATTCTAATATACTGATTAGCTGCTCAAGAAACATTTCTGATCATTATTAATGTTGAAAACAGTTGTGCTGCTTCATATTTTTGTGGAAACTGATAGACGTTATGTTTTTCAGGATTCTTTAATGAATAGAAAGTTGAACACAACAGCATTGATTTGTAATAGAAATCTCTTGTAAGAATAGAAAGTCTTCACTGACCCTGCTGTGAGTGAGTGAGTGATGTGTGTGTTCAGGAGAGCGGCTGATGTACAGCCCAGCCGACGGGAGAGAGGCGTTCCTCCAGCTGGCCAAACTGTGTGGAGACCCAAACCTGGTCGGCACCAGACTGATGGACAGCATCCCGACCGTCCCGCTGTCAGAGCTCAGCTGCAGTGAGTCCACACCCCTCTTACACACGATCCCAACCTCCACAGGGACACGGACAATTATTCTCTTCCCATTTTTGATTAGTTTAGATTTGATTTTATTCTTTTTGTTTGCTTGCTTGTTTGTCTGCAATGTACCGTCAGTTTAATTTTGTTTTTACGGTTTTCTTTTTTTCTTACCATTTTGATTAGTTTTTGAAACAATTTTTTGTTTTATATTATTCAGTTATTTTAAATAATTATTTTAAATTATTTTATTCTGTATTGAACTGTCATGTAATTAATTTAATTTAATTTAATTTAATTTAATTTAATTTAATTTAATTTAATTTAATTTAATTTAATTTAATTATTGTAGTTGTAGTTTTTGTAATCCGGTTTTAGTTTATTTACTATTTATTTTGTATTTTATATTATTTTGTTGTTTTGTTTTTTAGTTATTTAGTTTTTTATTTTATTCTTTAATGTACTGTCATGTTTTTTACTGTTTAACTGTTATAGTTTTCTTATCCCATTTTTGATTATATTTATATATATATATTTATTATTCTTTATTGTTTTATAATATTTTTATTTTTACTTTATTCATGTAATTTAATTTTGATATTACCATAGATTTTACCATTTTTGATTCTACTGACTTTTTTTTATATGATTGTTTTATAGTATTTTATTATTTAGTTTTATTTAATTTATTATTTATTTTATTCATTAATGTACCGTCATGTAACTTGATTTTGTCTTTACTGTAGTATAGCTAGTTTTCTCCTCCCATTTTTGTTTTTTATTTATTCGTTGCTTGTTTTTATATCATTGTATATGTAATAATATTTAATTTAATGTAGTTTTTGCTTTTGTGTAGTTTAGTTTGATTTAGTCTTACACAATTATTTTTCTCTGAATCCCTTTGTTATTAGTGTATTTCAGTTTATTACCATTCTGTTCAGATTATATGAAGTTAAACTGCGATGCTTAGGCAAAATAAATGTCCGTGTGAAAGTATAAGTATAAAGTCATGGTAAATGTGAGTGTTGATCTATTGGTCTGTCTGTGTGTGTATACAGCTGTGGAGATCTTGATTTTGGCTCATGACTGCTTCAGCCTCACCTGTAACATGGAGGGAATCGTGAGGGTCCTGCAGGCAGCCAGACACCTGAGTCACACACACCTGGCTCACGGCGACAGTTACGGACTCCTGGTGAGCTCATGAAGGAACCTCTAAATCATTCATTCACCAGTCAGTCAAAAACCTGGAGGATCATTAGTGTTCCTCTCTCTACAGGTGCACCTCCTCACAGGTATCGGCAGGTACAATGAAATGACGTACATCTTTGACCTGCTCCATCAGAACCATCGCTTCGAGATGCTGCTGCGGAAGAAGGTCGAGTCGGTGAGAGATCGAATGTCAATGCATCTCATACGAAATACAGAAATCATGGAAATGTAAAGGATAAGAAGCTAGTTTCCACCAAGAGGCAGGAAAATATATATTCAAATATTTGCAATTCAGATTTAAAAATTATAGGAATAAACTCGCAATTCTGAGATGAAAAGTCAGTTACCTTTTTTAACTTTTTTATTCTGTGGCGGAAAGCAAAAAACAGAATTGCGAAATATAATCTTAGAATTGTGAGGAAAAAGGTCAGAATTTTGACTTTTGTCGCAGTTTTGACTTTCTCGTAATTCTGAGTTTATATTAAATTGCAAGAGAAAAAGTCAAAATTGTAAGATATTAACTCAGAATTGTGAGAAAATTCTAAATTGCGAGAAGAAAAAAAAAGAATTGCAATACAATTAAAATTGCAAAAAAGTTCAAATTGTGATATCTAAACTCAGAATTGATAGAAAAATTCAAAATTGTGAGCTATAAATGTAGAATTGCAAGAAAAAATTAAAATTGCGAGATACAAACTAAAAAGTAAAAAATAAAATGTGGAAAAAGTCAAAATAGTGAGATCTAAACTCAGAATTGCGAGACAATTGAATTTTGCAACAAAAAAAAGTCAAAATTGTGATATCTAAACTCAGAATTGATAGAAAAATTTAAAAATTGTGAGCTGTAAATGTAGAATTGCGAAAATATAAATTAAAAAGTCAAAATTGTGGGGAAAAAAGTCAAAATAGTGAGATCTAGACTCAGAATTGCGAGAGAAAAAAAGAGAAAATTGCAAGATATAAACTCAGGATTGTGAGGAAAAGTCAAAATTGCCAGGAAAAAAGTCAAAATTTTGAGATATTAACTCAGAATTGTGAGAAAAGTCAAAATTGCAAGGGAAAAAGACAAATTTGCAAGATATAATCTCAAAATTCAAAATTGTGAGAAGAAAAAAAAAGAATTACAAGACAATTAAAATTGCAAAAAAGTCAAAATTGAGATCTATAAACGAAGAATTGCAAGAAAAAAATTTAAATTGCGAGATATAAACTAAAAAGTAAAAAAAAAAAATGCAGAAAAAGTCAAAATAGTGAGATCTAAACTCAAATATCATATATTCAAATATTTGCAATTCAAATTTAAAAATTATAGGAATAAACTCCCAATTCTGAGAAGAAAAGTCAGTTACCTTTTTTAATTTTTTTATTCTGTGGCGGAAAGCAAAAAACAAAATTGCGAAATATAATCTTAGAATTACAAGGAAAAAGGTCAGAATTTTGACTTTTCTCGCAGTTTTGACTTTCTCGTAATTCTGAGCTTATATTAAATTGCAAGGGAAAAAGTCAAAATTGTAAGATATTAACTCAAAAATTCAAAATTGCGAGAAGAAGAAAAAAAGAATTGCAAGACAATTAAAATTGCAAAAGTCAAAATTGTGGGGAAAAAAAGTCAAAATAGTGAGATCTAGACTCAGAATTGCGAGGAAAAGTGAAAATTGCCAGGAAAAAAAGTCAAAATTTTGAGATATTAACTCAGAATTCTGAGAAAAGTCCAAATTGCGAGGGAAAAAAGCCAAATTTGCAAGATATAAACTCAAAATTCAAAACTGTGAGGGTAAAATTCAAAATTGCGAGAAGAAAAAAAAGAATTGGCAGACAATTAAAATTGCAGAAAAGTCAAAATTGAGATCTAAACTCAGAATTGATAGAAAAATTCAAAATTGTGAGCTATAAACGTAGAGTTGCGAGATATAAACTAAAAAGTAAAAAAAAGCGGAAAAATTGTAAATGTTCAGATATTAACTCAGAATTGCGAGGAAAAAAAAAGTAACAATTTCAAGAAGAAAAAAAATCTAAATTGCGAAGAAAAAGGCAAAATTGCGATGTATAAACTCGGAACTCTTTTCTATGTGAATATATGTTAAAATGTAATTTATTCCTGTGATCAAAGCTGAATTTTCAGCATAATTCTCCAGATACTGAGGAAGAAAGTGCAGTCGTTATTTTGCTGTATTTCCCAACTCCGCAAGTAAATGTCCAGCACATTCAAGTGTGTGTGTGTGTGTGTGAGACAGAACGTCAGGCTGAAGACGGCTCTGTTGGACTACATCAAGCGTTGTCTGCCGGGCGACAGCGAGAAGCACAACATGGTGGCTCTGTGTTTCAGCATGCGCCGAGAGATCGGAGAAAACCACGAGGCAGCGGCGCGAACGCAGCTCAAAATCATCGAATCGCAGCCCTGGGGTGAGAATACACTGCAAAACTACATCAGACACAAATGAGAATGGTTGTGCGTATTGCTTCATTAAATGGATTTTAATATGATAATTTGACTTGTTGTTAATTTAAAGCTGGAGTGCGATGTTTCTGTGTCTCTAATGGTGTTTGTGTTGGTGAGCAGCGATCACTGCGGATCTGAAGAACGCTCTTGTGAAGGTCCTGACTTTACTGAAAGACGCAGCTGAGAGCTACTCCAAGGTATTTCATTTCAATTCGTTTCCCAACCTATTCGCAGGATTCATATAAAGAGATTTTTAATGAAGTCGTAAAATCACCAGATTTACGATTAGATTTTTTAAATAGTAGATAAACCTTAAAAAACGTTTTATGTTTGTTTTGTTTTATTTCTCTTTGTATTTATTATGTATTGTTTTCTTTATTTATTTTTTCTTAATGTTTATTTGTTTGTTTATTTCTCTTCTTATTTATTTTTCTTTTTTATTTATTCATTTCTCTTCATATTTATTTCTGCATTTTAAGCTGCTTTCACGCCTTGAAAATAGACATGGTATCGGTTAATAAATTTATTTATTTATTTATTTGTTTAGTTATTTATTTATTAACTTTTCCAGTCATTCATGATTTAATAGTTGTTGGGGGGGGGTATCTTTAGTTGTTCTATTTAATTAATTTATTTTATATTTTATTTTATTTTTTTATTTTATTTTATATTATATTTTATTTATTAAATTATTAAATTATTAAAATTCAAAATATTTCAAAATCATTTTTAGTTGTTCTAGCTTATGTAATTATTTTATATTTTATTATATACTTTTCATTTTATTTCATTGTTTCGTGTATTTTTTTTATTCTGTAACGTACTGTCATAATAACTGCGTTACTGTTTTCTCTTCCCATTTTTAATTAGTTTAAATTAGAATTGAATTAAATTATATTAAATCTAATTAACTTTTTGTCGTATTTTAAATGATTTTAAGTCATTTTAAGGTTGCTGTGGAAGTCTGCATGTTGTAAACCACTGCTTTAAATGCTTTAAAATCAAAATGACTCTATTTCTTGTTTACTTTCCTCTATTAACGTTCCTAGTTTTATTGTGCATCATTCATCAGTGCACTTGAAAGAAACCTGGTGTGACTTTAGGGAAAACTTGCAATGATCAGTAATGTGTGTGTGTGTGTGTGTGTGTGTTCAGGACTCTTGTGTGCGTCAGGCTGTGAAGTGTGTCAAACTGGCCAAGCTGGTGACTCTCCAGCTGCACCTGGTGAATCAGGGACAGGAGCAGCGCGTCATCAACCTGCCGCCGGCAGAGCTCCAGAGCACCATCGTGTCTTTACCGCGCTGTTACCAGGTTTCACTCCACGCTCTGATGATTTACTTCTGCTGCTGTCTAACTCGTTCATTCAGAAACAGCCGTACACCTGACTTCATTTCTTTTGTTTAACACATTAAAGATGATTTTTAGCAAGATGTTCACGTTAAAATTTGTTTTTATTTATTTATTTATTTGTCTGTCTGTCTTATTTCTCTTCATAAATGTATTTATTTTTATTTATTTATTTCTCATAATTATTTATTTGTCTCTTATTTATTTATTCATTCATTTATTTTTATCTTCATTTTGGTTCATTTACTTTGTCTTCATATTGAATCATTTATTTTTCTTATTTATTTATTTATTTATCTATTTCTCTTCTCTTATTTTTTCTCTTCATATTTTGCTGTTTTAACCTGTTTCACACCATCTATCTATCTATCTATCTATCTATCTATCTATCTATCTATCTATCTATCTATCTATCTATCTCTCTATCTATCTATCTATCTCTCTATCTATCTATCTCTCTGTCTATCTCTATCTCTCTATCTATCTATCTATCTATCTATCTATCTATCTCTCTATCTATCTATCTATCTGTCTATCTCTATCTCTCTCTCTATCTATCTATCTATCTATCTCTCTGTCTATCTCTATCTCTCTCTCTATCTATCTCTCTATCTATCTATCTATCTCTCTATCTATCTATCTATCTATCTATCTGTCTATCTCTATCTCTCTATCTATCTATCTATCTATCTATCTCTCTATCTATCTCTCTATCTATCTATCTATCTATCTCTCTATCTATCTATCTATCTGTCTATCTCTATCTATCTATCTATCTCTCTATTTATCTATCTCTCTATCTATCTATCTATCTGTCTATCATGTAATTATTTTTAATAATCTTATTTATTTATTTCTCTTATGTTTTATTTCTCTTCATATATAGTTATTTATTTTCATATTTATTTATTTATCTTATTAATTTTTATTTCTCTTCATATTGATTTATCTTCTTATTTATTTATTTGCGTAGTTTGCTGCATTTAACATGTTTTCTGCCATGAAAATGATCATGGTATCTTGCATGGCATTCATTTTATTCATTTATTTTTTTTAAATCCATTCGTTCATTATTTAACTGATAAAAATTAAGGCTAAGAATTTAATTAGGAGAATTTATATTTAAAAAAGAGCAGTTTACTCTGCCTTTTGGCTGTCAGGCTCCAAAAAAAGACAAAAAACACCACAAATCTCAAATAAGAGTAATGCAAATAACCATATGACGCTGCCATTTCACATCCCCATTCCACTGAAGCAAACTATTTATTGCACTCACTGCTCTGGTTGTGTGTCCGGCAGGTGTTTGTGTTGGCCGAAGCGTACGACCACAGTCCGGACTGGGCCGAGCTCCTCTATCAGAAGGTGATTCTCAGAGGAGACTTCAGCTATCTGGAGGAGTTCAAGCGGCACAGAGCGCTGAGCGCCGGCCTGTTCGAGGACATCTCCAAGAAGTGAGCTCCGATCAATCTGATCGTGTTACGATGTTCACCTGTTTCTGATACGCTGCTGATAGGTTTAGTTTGCTTATGGCAAGAATATTATATAAATAGCCAGCTTTCTGAAATACTTCATTGTAATTGGTCAATTTTGGAGTCATATACATACATACATACATACACACACACATATATATAAAAATAAAATAATTCACAAAAAGAAAATGCAACTGTTAAAACTATTGTTTTATATTATATAATGGAAATATAATATTATTGTATTAATACAGTAATTTTGATTCATTTGTATTTGGTCCGTAGTGTTATTTTGGAGTCAAATATTTCTAAATTAAATTGTAAAAATGAAATAAATGAAAACAAAATAATTTCACCTCGCATATTATTTTATATTATTATATAATGTAAATATAATATTATTTGATTAAAATGTCATTTTTCCTTTAAAAACATTGTAAAATAATAAACGTAATATTTTCTAATTTTTTTTTTTTTTTCGGACAAATAAATATTTTTATATTATGTAAATGTACTGCTACTTGTATTTGATCCAAATCTGGAGTCATATTTGTAAATTAAATTTTAAAAAAATTAATTATAATTAAAATATATAAAATACATTCAACCGAACTATAATCGTATATTATAATATAAATGTGTAAAAATATAGTAATGTTTGTTACTACTTGTTTGTAATTGATCAATTTTGGAGTCAAATATTTGTAAATAAAACAAAAATAAAAGTATTAAAATAACAAAATTATTTAAACTGAAATACTATTTACACCTAATATAAATATAATAAGTTTTTAGTACTAATTATTGATTGTAATTGGCTAATGATGCCATTTTTGATTAAAATATTTTAAATTAAATAAAATTGCACGTAATAAATCATTTCAACACAAACAATATTTCATATTGTGTGTGTGTGTGTGTGTGTGTGTGTGTGGTGTGTGTGTCCTTCGACAAGAACGCATTTTGGTTTTAGGACAACTTTGATGAAAGATTTTGATCCAGTGTGTGTGTGTATGTCAAAGTTTTGTCATGTCTGCACATTTATTCCTTCCTTGTGATATAAAATATTCAGTCTAGACATCTTTTCTGGTCTCTGAGTGCTTTTATATAAATGTGTTTTTTCTGTCAGGCATATTTCACGTGGTTGTGTTGAGTAGATCTGAAAGGACTGATTTGTGTTTTTGTCAGAATGTCTCATCACAAAGCGCCGGCGAGCTCCAGTCAGAATCTGAAGAAGCTTCTGTCTCACTGCGAGGACGTTTACACACATTATAAACTGGCCTACGAGCACAAGTTCCTGGACGTGGCCAACATGCTGCTGCAGGACTCCAAGACCAACAGCTTCCTGAACGACCGGCTGGGCACCTGACGCCCAGAAGCACCCCAGTACAGCGAAACCCTCGCTAACCCTCGCCACCGCAGCGCTTCTCACTGGATCCCGCTCGAACTGTGCAGCCTTTCATCCTCATATTTTGAATATGGACTAAAACTAACTTCTCTTTGAAATAAATTCTCTTTCTCTTCTGATTTATTTCCAGTAAAAGTGATTTTGACAGTTTTTCAGGCGTCTGTGTTTATGTCCTGAAGTTTTTACCCGCATTAACACGGTAAAATGCCGTTTTGCTGCAAGACCTTGGTGTGTTAGATGTAGGATGAGACATATATTTATACATAATATATTTTTCTGCATTTTTAGTGCTGAGATTAATAGCGGAGACACTTAATGATGCTTAAACGGGGCCATTTTATAGTTTTTTGTTTTGTTTGTTTGTTTTTTTGCTTCTGGGCTTTGTTTTAATGATTTAATTACATTTTAGTAATCAAAAAGCAATTCTAACTAATTGAAATCATAAAACCTATACCGTTTAACAACAATTTCTTAAAAGTTTGACCAAAAAAAAAAATTTTTAGGGCCCTCTGAAATTTTTATTTTATTTTTTTCCTTTTTATTTTTAAGTTTTATTTTTCTGGACTTTATTTTAATGGTTTAATTAAATTTTAGTAATCAAAAGGCATATCTAATAAATTGAAATCATACACTTTAACAATTTTTTTTATTGCATTTTTAGGGACCTATATAATCCATTTAATTTTTTTTCTCAAATTCCCTTTTTTTCTTCGAATTCTGTGCTTTAAGTTTTTATTTATTGATTGATTCCATTTCAATGGTTTAATTCAAGCTTGTCTAATCAAATGAATTTATCACATTTTGTAAAGTATGAAATCTTTTATTTTTTTCATAAATTCTGTGTTTTGAGTTTAAATTTTTCCTGGATTTATGATTGAATACAAATTTGTTACCAAAAACTAAATCATAGGGCGCTGGTTAATGGCTAAACACCAGTAAACCGGGCATGATAACGGTGCCGGTGCTGTGTTTCTTGAATCTGTGGTGTATGTGTGCTGCAGTATCTGAGCGTCAGCACTAGATGTCTCTGGTGACTCTCAGCGGGAGCAAGATCCCGTTTCTCTCATTCTCAGGGTGCTGAAGCACTTTATATCACTCACCGTCCCGTCGGTGTGCGTTTAGTGCAAATACAATCTGAATGAGTTTAATTACAGCTGCTGTGAGTTACACAGAGATTGATGGTCAGGAATAAAGTGTCCCTGCGGCCCATTGAGAGACAAATCAGTGATTTAAGGATTTATCTCCACCTTCCTAAAAATGGACAACCACTCAAGACTAAATGAAAGCACCTCTACTGTTATAATAGATAAAAATATACGGCCAAATAGTAATAAATTATAATGTTTACAAATAGAGGGAGGCACATTCAGTATCCTGTTTTTATTTTTTTGTTGTTGTTGTTTTTTTCATTTAAACCTCAAAAGAAAGTTGTGTATTTAAACATTAAAAAAAAAAAAAAAAAATAGATGACAAATATTTAAGATTAAGCTAAAAAAATTATATTTTAATGTGTATATAAAATATATAGCTATATAAAATACTTATTTTATTTATTTTTTTACATTTTCTGGCCCAAATAAAATAATAATAATAAAATAAGTAAACTGCATTTCATACTGCATAATGCAAAATTAAGGGCTTTTTTGTGTTTCCGAAACTAAAAATATATAATGAGGAAAACTGAATATCTTGGATTTTTTTTCCTCCTTTTATATCTGAAAATAAAGAAAAGTTAAATGACAAATTAATATTTTTTGCTTATTTAAGACCAGAATGTATACATATTTGAAAACATAAACAATATATTTCTATTTTCCACGTGATTTATGTCCACAAGCTTTAAAATGAGAGTTTAAAAGAGTTTCTCTTTCCAAAAGAAATGAATCATCTCTAAAAGCTCGCGCTTTTTAAAAAAGTAGCTGATGCTGTTTAT